>JAPERM010000042.1:600000-886384 GCA_030411635.1 Fusarium sp. MBC 119 | reverse complement strand
CAGGACTACCCAGCAGCTGCTGGCTCCCCCCGCCGAAGCTACAGGGACCTTCCCTCACTCATCACTGAGATCCCTACTTTCCTTGATCATCTTTCTCTTGACAGAGACGAGGCCGGGTACCTAAGGATGACCCCTGGCCTGAGCCCGGACGATGGGGGGATCACCACATCCGAGTCCATGGGGCAGACCCCACCGGAGCTCGTCAGAGGTGGTAGTACCTCTCCCTCGTCTCACTCAGGCTCTGTCTTCTTCGATGGTGTAGAGGATGTCCGTCGTCGTCCTCGAGTTAGCCTCCAAGAGGTTCAGGCCCAGGATGATAAGTGGACGTACCCCCAGGCCATGCCTAGCAAGCATGCCCCACGAGGATACGGATACCCGCCTCAGATCCAGGTCCACGAATCGTCGTCTCGCCGCTCAAGCCACACCAAGACGTACTCCTCCTCAACCTCAGGTGTCAAGCGTCAGCGATCTGTGGAAAAGAGGTCAAGACAGCTCTCTGATCCCGACCAGACAGCCGACGTCCGCAAGAGTGGAGCCTGTCTTCCATGCCGTATCTCCAAGACCCGCGTAAGGAAACCAATCCAATGCCTATAACAAGGCCTTTCTTCTCTGAAACAAGCACTGAACTGAGCCAATCCCCAGTGTCAAGATTGTGGCGTCTGTCCCTATTGCCGTAAGGCGTTTCCAGACCACTCGCACCTGGTCTGTACTCGTAGAACCCCTGCGGTGGCTCCGCCTGTGATTCGTCACATCGCCGGTATGTCGAACAACCCCCCTGGTTCCCCAACCTCAAAAGTGAGACATGTATGCTGAGACATCACATTAGACGTCTGGTCCCCTGACCCCGCGGAAGAGAGGCGTGTGGTTGATCATCAGCCTCGCTTTCCCACTGCTAAGCCCCGAGATATCGCCATCTTCTTCACCCGCGATGCCGACTCGCCTTTTCTTCGCGCATCTGTCCAGGCATATCATTCGCAGAATGGAATTGATGAGAACCCAAGGAACGCTGCCTTTGAGCGGGATAGATTTCCCAGTTATGGTGAGCTCCAGCGTTGGGTTGAGGCGCAGATCAGAAGGGAGCGCAGCTCAAGGTTTGAACATGTGGTGCAAAACTTTTTGCTCTCATATTCCGAGGATGGTCATGGGCTTCCCAAGGTAATACTCGCGACCCGTTCTTGCTCGCCCTTGCAGTCTGCAGTGTAACTAACTTTACGGTAGCACACACTCGTCTCCAAGGTCCACACCATGAACTGCTTCTTCAAGATCTGGAAGGCTCCACGCTTCACCTGCTGCAGCTCGTCCAACAAAGTCTCCCAAGTTCCCTTTACTGTTCAAGCCGAACTTAGACGCATTGCATGGAACGCACTTGTGTCCCATGAGCACGACATTCTCAAGCTACTTGAAGACTGTTTAGCGCAACAGGAATCGCTCAAAGCTCAAGAGAAAGTGGCAGTCTGGGCAAGCCTGTGGCAACTCATCCTTATGTACAGGGATTTGGTGATCGCGCATGACGGTTTCTTCTCGCGTAACCCAAATGCCAAGAGAGATCAGAATATTGGTGAGACACTCCGACTTGGAGCCCAGTGATAGATGATTGCTAACAAGAGTCGAATAGTTGGGGCTTTCGAAAACCTTTACAATGGCTTCTTCCCTTTGATAGCAATTTTCTATCACTGCCAGTTCAAGACTCCCAAGAGGATGGAGATGTCCATGGACTGGCTCGATGAGCCCGTCTATCGATCTCAGGCACGCCGTAGCAGCAAGATCCGCCAGTTCGCTCAAGACATGATGGATGCTAGAAAAGAATTCTGTAAGTGTATAGCGCTCTATCTTTGTATCACAAACCACTAACCTGTCTTTAGACGAAAGAGTTCAGCGATCGTCACACAAAGTTGATGAGCGATTGGGCGCCTTGGTAGTCAGCCATGAGCTCAAGAAGATCTCAACCAAGAGACGCCCTCGAAGTAGCACCAAGAGCAAGGGTAGCTCTCGTGATAGTGCATAGTTCATCGCACTCGTCACGTCCAGTCATTACAGCGAAAAAAAACCTTGTACAATGAAAATGGAAAATGGTAAAAACACAAGCAAAAACGACAAAACGGCAAACAAAAAAAGTACAACCTTTCTGTTTCTTAATGATGATAACGAATATAACGACGCTCGCTGCGTATGGGTATGATCAATCTGGGTCAAGAGAAAAACATGCATGTATTGGGCTGGCTTATCTCGGATGAGGAAATGCGTTATGACAACAAGCTCACTTGAGCAGTTATCTTGTATTTTGGCTTCTTTCCCCCATTCTTTTTGGCGGTTCTCTCAACTCTGTCAGCCAGGTCTTGTAGACTGACACCCGCTTTGTTGGCGGAGACGACTCCGATCGTTAATACGATTCTCTCTTTCTTATCCTCTGCTTTCTTTAGTCGTGCTTGTATGCTGTGTGACTGTTAGATAACAATACTTCTTGCGAAGAGTAGGTAATTTTTTACTAACCTTATGGCTTTCTTGACCTCGTCTGCGGTCTTTGGAGTGATAGGCAGAACCATTGCTATGAGTCCGGCTACTGCGCCGATATATGAAGCCCAGAAAGGCGCATTCACATCCTGGCTTTCGAGAAGTGCAGAGAGACTTTGCTGGAGCTGTGCGTCCAGAGGACTTAGGTTACCTCCCCATCGAGATGCGGTTGAAAGTGCCAAGAGAGCTCGTCCAGTGTGTGAGAGGCCAGGGACTTCAGCGTCTCGGGTAATTGCATGATGCAGTGCAAATGAGGAGTTGTTGTCTGCATCGTGCCCTTGGCGAGCCCAGATTTCGCGTGCAAATAGAGCACCCAAGCCGGGAGTCAAAACGTTTGGCACATTGGAGAAGTCTACTCCTTCGGGGAGCGAATTCTTCAATGTGTTCACCACTGCATCAAACACAGGCTTCTCCTCGGCGGTGACGCGAGCAAGAACATTGAGAGGGTTACACTCGCGGATTTCGAGTGGAAGCTTCATCATCAACGCCCCTTGACGGTTTGAGCCACCGCAGAACGTCACGTTTCCAATATTGGGTACCGCAGCGAGCAATGCCTCGATTACAGTAGCAATGGCAGGGAACTGCTGGCGACGACGCTTTGAAAGCCCGAAGATGCGACCTTCGTACTCTTCATTAACACGGCGCATACGCTTGACCTTTGAGAAGAGTGTGCCCGGAGCTGTGTATCCGTTGGAATAAGGAATGGGATATGGGTTCACGGGGTCCTCGTGCATGAGCATACTGCCATAGCCGCGAAAGCCGCCACCACACATATAGACATTGACGCGAGACCCTTTGGCATGAGAAGCCCTGATGGCGTCAAGTGCAGGGAACTGGGAGCACAGGTTCGCATACGCCTGCTGCATGCCAACTTGAAGCTTGGAGATCTCAGTGGCTTGGACATCGGCTGGCTGCTCGTGCAGCACGCGGATCAATCTCGCAGCTCCAAAAGGCAGACTCACGCCAGCCCTAGCGGCATCGATCTCATAGTTGGGCTTGCTGGTGTCGACCCATGTCATCTGCACGCTGCCGCCGCCCAGATCCAGGAACAAAGCGCCACCTTCAACACCCACAAGACCACTGCGTGAACCCATGACTGCGCCGAACAGGGTTTCAACAGCGGGCTCGAGAATGCTCACCTTGAGGCCATCGGTCACTGAAGCAATAGCCCCGAGCATTTCAGAGGCATTGTCGGCGCGGCGCATGGCCTCGGTAGCGAGGATGGTGATGTGCCTTGCGGGTACTCCATGCTGCACAGCAAGCTGATGAAAGCGCTCCAGCGTCTCAGAGACAGCAGTAATGATTTCAGGGGGGAATATCAAACCCTTTGGAGTAGACTTAAGTGCATCAAAGAGTGAGATAGAAGCGCGAGTTGAGTAGATGGGACGAAGTAAGCGTGTGAATGGAGGCGCCAGAGTGGTGATGGAGAATCGAATGCCGTTGCTGGGAAGGTTGTCAGATATGGTACTTGATGCTTCGCAGAGGAAGCTATATATACCTTCCCATATCAACTATGGCATATAGTTGGCTTTCTCCTTGAGGGTTCCATGGCGTAAGGGTCTGCGACAGATTGTTGAGTGTGATGATATCGGGAGCGTGTGAGGCCATAGTCGGTGTAGACAGCAGAACACTCCTGTTCGTACAGAAAGAAAGAGGCAAAGCAATAGGACGTTTATAGTCTATGCAAATTCAACAACGCGAAGAGTGCAGAATGCGTGCTCTCATTTGTCGGGCAAGGGATACTGTAAGAGTCACAATTTGGTCGAAGTTGGAAACCGGGCTGTGGAGCCGCAAATTGTTGGTGTGCGGGCGGGGTTTCCGTGCCGAGTCCCCGTGACGGCGCCGTATCTCTCGGAGCGGCTCTGCTCCTGGTCCGGTAACTCAACTTTACATTCCTCGATTTTCTGAATATGTGTCACGAGTTTCATTATATGTTTTGAAGTCTTGATGCCCAACAATCTAGACCTCAAGAAAATTTCTGTCCAACGGTGACATTGTTGCTTCTCGTATCAGTGCTTTGCAGTATTACTGGCAAACCAGACTTGTTGTACTCACTCACCCATTCACTCTGTTGTGCCAACACATAGAGGCCTCAAACTCTGTTCCAGCCAGTTTCATGCCTCCAGGGATGTTTGGCTGCCTCAGAACATGGAATTGGTTGTTAGAGACTTCTACTTGGGCCGCACACAAGTGGCCTTGAGTGAGACACAGCACGTGAGCAAACAGAAAGAAGCTTGCACGATACGGCCGCTGCTGATGTGGCCTACAACACACGATTAGGCGCCGTGCCTTTTGTGCCTGACTGCGGCCTTAAACAAGGGTCTCTTGAGAAGCATTTGCCTAAGTCTCGCATGAACCCCAAGTGCAGCTATGAGACCTGGACTCAACCACCCCTTGGATGAGACTAACCACCAGGGCTTGATATCGTACTGGAGATATGCAAGAAATTTGCTCGTCAGATTTCCTTAATACTCGACTCAACTCTGGAAATGTCACAATGAATATCCAGTTGACGTGGTTAACCTTTATGAGATTTGGCGATAGCCATCAGTTGGACAGCCCACTGAAGCTAAACATAGGGATACATGGAACCAAACACCGGCAATGTCACGGCCAAGACCACAACGACATACACAAGTACAGAGCTGAGCCTTCCATTTCCAGTCGAGGTACCTGCGTATTTCGGTCTGCATGTCTCAGTCATACCCGGACTCCGGATGACAGCTGACTAGGACAGGGGCCCTTGAAACATGTGCTGCTCGGTCCTTCTGAGGCGCTGGCCCTTTTTCCTGACGCCATCGTGGCATCTGCAACCGCCAGACAACAATCTGAGGCTTCGGTGCGGAGTCGAGGTTCTAGACCACGGCGGGAGCGTCTTATGCCAGGTATGAGATGAGATTCTCATCATGACATGTTACAGCTTCATCCCCAAACCTGGAAAGCCCATGAACACAATGATATGATGTCTGCTAGGCACGGGGAAGCCTTCTGCCGATCCCGAATACATGGATAGCTTCCGCAGCTACAAAACCCTAGCTAGGCTTGCTAGGGGCCCTGCGCACACAACCCCAACCAAACCCATTAAAGGCCACGGACAGAGCTGCCGCGATGGAATGAGCCTTGCTCCTGCAAGCCAGCGCATGCGCATGCAGCGTTATGTAGCTCAACGCGCGGTTGATCGCTTGTAACAGGCCATTGAGTCGTTGCTCCGTCAAATTACCCACTTGCGAAAGTCAATATAAACAAAATAAAAAAGCCAAACAAAACAAAACAACTGAGAAAAACACATTCGGATGGCGCCGCGGAAAGTGACACAAGCGCGCGTAAACGCTACGCGAGCAAAAAGCCGTTGGATGGCTTCACATAATTCGAATTGAGCACCGTAGATTACAGGACCTTGACGGGTTTGGCTTAACGTTATCTTCCTTTGTGCGTGGAAAGCAGTTCAAGGTCGCATTCGTTTTTATGGTTGCAACGACGTAATCGAGCCTAGAACAAAACGTTGGACAATCCCCGCATGGCAGTGATGTCAACGGAGGAGGATCGAGATTGAGCTGACGTTGAGTACATCCTTGGTTTTCCCACATCCTGATGTATCGAGATATCAACCATATTGTCGATGAGATCGAATTGAGTGAAACTGCAAAACTCCCTTGTCCCCCTAGTCGTACGATATTACTGCACATGCATATGCCGCATGCTGCTGCTTTTGCAGATCTTCTCGATATAGTCGCCCAGTTGGGTCTTCATAACTTCTATGCGTCCCATTCTACATTGTTCACTGGGTTAGCTTATGGTTAAGATAAAGAATCAAGACGTGATTATGCACTGATGGTCTATCAGTCTTTTTGACTGGGGTAGTTTGTACTTCCAGCCACGGTAGAGCTTGTCTTCTACCATCCAATCGTATTATTGGGTGAGCATTGTCCTATTGTTAGTCGCCAAATCATTAACATAGCTCGAGGGCTAATGTCTACTGAAAATATTTGGTTTCACTTTCATGGAGTTGATTTCGGCCCGGCTTCGTTGCTAAAGATTCAGCGCATAACCTCCTCATTTCTAGGACCAACAAAGACGGCTAACAAATATAGCATGTCTCAGATATACACAACCAACAACTAACACCACAGAAAAAAAACCATGATGTTATTCATTTCCGCCTCATCCTACTTTATTGTATGACCTGTGGGTTGTGGTTTGTGCCATTGATAAATAGCAGTGGAATTGCGCATAATTCATCCATGGTGACTTCGCCTATCTCCCTCTTCACCAGCCCGGCCACAATCCCCATCTCTATTAACTTTTTAACACATTATGACCGGACGTGGGAGAGCTGGTTAGCCCTATTCCTCCTCTGCTGAGGTATACAAGCGGTTCAAATTGGACGTGATACAAGACAAGGAGGCCTTGGAAGATGCTTCTGATGACCGCATCCACGAAGAGTTCAGCTCTTTTATCGGAGGCTTAGGCTTATGAGATGAGGAAGAGTATGGAGGGTTCCCTTCCGGCCCGTTTGATCCTGGTCACCTTATGGTGTGCTTGGTTTTTGATGAGGCTGTAATTCTTCAGTTGGCAGGGAACTCACTTCCAGACGACGATGATGACTACAAGGCCATCAAAAGCGTGGGGATCAAAATATTTGATCGTGTCTGGAGACGTCCCACGAGTGGGCGAGTGCAGTACCCCGGAGTTGACTTCTGCCCGATCAAGGATCTTCCATTGCTCTATCGGGATACATCGATGGGAGATTCAGGCGCCATCAAGGACCTCTATCCCCTGTTTAAAAGATACTATCCCTTTGAGGGCATCAAGGTACGGTGCATAGGCAATGCGTTCTCAGAGGTTTGACGTTGGGAGAATCGTGCCATCTGGAACATGGGGAAGCTGCTCTAACAAGCTACGCTGAGTCTTGGTAGAGTTACAATTAACGGTGATGGACATAACACTACCGGAGGTGAACATCTTGGTCTATCAGATAACACTCTATCTAATTGAAAACTCGCTTGATTGACTCAAAGCGATGAAATCAGCACATAGTAAGCGAAAATACGGTGTTCCATCCACTTCCCTTCTAGGTCAAATCTCTATCCCGTCTTGACCTCTGATTGGACGGCTGCTAGTTGGCTTTGTGTGAAGCTAGCTCAGCTGAGGGGCATCCACTCCCACAGCCAGCACACAGCCAGCACACCCTAGACACCCATTATTCTGGATAAAATTCCCATCTTCTGGCTGGTAATAAGCATGCGTGATGCGAGACGGTGTGCTGCAGGCTTGACCAAGTACAATGTGAGATAGCTATTGTGCAGGTAGTTATTATAGACAAGGATAACAGCTCCCTGGACAGTATGACAAGCAGTGCATCGAGATGAATTGAATGGTCTGATTCGCAGCTGGTTTGCTCAAGTTGCAGCAATGATCGAGTTTGTGTGACGGACGAGCAAAGGTGTATTCTGATTGGGTTGTTGAGAGTGACGCGTCTGGACGCGTTGGGTTTTCGCGTATCTTACCAGCCACCTTCCATGTTTCCAAGTTTTTACCATGCCTTTGGCTCCTTCCATTACTTTGCCCTAGGTTAGCCAAAGGTGAGCAAAGTTTGCATTATTCTTGCAATGGAAGGCACGTTGTGATGTTATTTCCGTGTTTTGTTTTATGTTGTTTACTTACAGCGTCATCTTGACCCGTTCTGTTGCGTCTGTTAGTGGAAACCTAACCCCTCATAATGACATCCACACCTTAATCAAGCAAACAATCCCCATCCATTCCAAGGTACAGTCAATCAATCAGTGCAAATGCGTTACATGCATGCGAGTGCGGGCGACGGTTGTGCTGTGCATCCCCCTCTCTTTCTTGCCGCCGACGTGCAGCGTGGGCTTGGGGCTTCGGCAGGGGTCGAAACGTGCTGGCGTTGAATCTTGTCTGAATGACAAAGGCGACGAGACTTCTCGTTGGATCGTCACATCATGCTGCTATCTCTTAGCTCTCGACGCATTCCCCCTCGTCTTTTGCTCCGAACCAAGCAATCCCATTGTCAACTTGCTCTCTGCAGACGCACCTGCTAGGTGCCTTAGGTCACCAATAAGTGGTACCCGACATAAAAGTCAACCAACGGGGAGTGTGGAAAAGCTGGGTTACTGGTGTCTCAGAGGCTCTCTGATCATAACAAACAAACATGAGTTAATCGCGTCTCTTTCAACGTCCGATTCAAGGTCGTCATCGAGCAAACACTTGAACTCGAGAGTTCAATCCTTTCATACAAAACAAAAGCATCGCCTTTGATTGTTCCATGTGTGACACTCGGCCATTATTCACATTTGCCTACCTGCAGCCGCTCCTAACGCACCCAAGAAGCTGGCCATACGCCGCATCTCTTCATGCGAGGTCCCGAGCAAGTCTAAGTCAATACCAACGGCCGGCCGCCTGGGGTTGACCGCTTCTGAACCAAATCAAAGGAACAAGGACGTGGTAAGGGGTAGTCGAATACCAAACGCTGCCACCGCCTGTTGCTGCAATACGCTCTCAGCAATAGCGAGCTTACCTCGAGCAAACAAACACCGGCATCAGGTCAAGCGAGATATACTGCACTGCCTACGCAGCAAGGTACGCAGGGTCTTAGCCGGCTGCTGTTCTCCTGTCTCCATTCCATCACATGGTCTCGATCACCTTTGGGATCATCAATCTCCTAATCAGACCTATCACGGCCATTCTCCCTGCCCAGGGTCCTTGTTCAAACTTGCACAACGTGCCCTCGTCGCCCACTGACCGCTGCTTGAGTTATTCCTTGTCACGGGCGCTGCCGGGATTGACTTGGACAAGGGCTTTGCGCTAGCTCGCCGCCTGTTGGGGGTTTGCTACTCAGCATCGTCAAGGGACTCAGCACGCAGTGGACCTTGAGAAGCTCGTGGGAGCCGTAGGTACAGACACGACCACAGAGTACGGTACAGCACATAGCAAAACATCTCATCGTGGCCTGCCTAGGTACGAGCCCTGTCCCCTACCACTACCTTGCTGGAACAGAGAGTTGAGTTGGAAGGCAACTTTGGAGCCGGCCGGCATCTAGCAGCCAGCATCCAGCCAACAAGCATTGTACAGCCTGTCTGCCAGGTACCTATCTCGACTGCAGCGTTCGCGCCACCCGCTGTTCGTTGGCCCACATCCACGGCCTTGTCCAGTGTGCTTTTAGCTTGTCTTTGCCCTGGCTGGGTCTAGAGAGACAGACAGACAGGGAGAAAGAGACGTACCGTGCCGCCCGTCCATTCCCAGCTGGCCCTGCTCTCCACTCACCTCCCGTTGAGCAGCTTGGCTTGCCCGTCCATACATAGCGCACACTCCCGCCCACCACACCCACATCGTCTCGGTCGCCTTTCCCTTCTTCCCACCTTCACCTTTATCCATTCCAGTCCCTCGTTTGCGCTCAATACGCCCTTCGTCTCCCTCGTGCTCCTCTGTGCTTTGCGCCGTCTGTCGGTCGCGCGAGCTCAGCCTGTCTACTGCCTGTCCACCTCAGGACTATTAACTGCGACGGCGCGTCTAACTTGAGACCGCCTGATCGCTGTCGTTTACTTTGCGACCGGGACTACCTCATACTCAAATCCCGTGGCGGTGACAACAACAGGACAGCAATTACTGCTACAGATGACGATCATAATCACGACAACGACTCTCGCCTAAGACATATTTTCCTTGTTTATATTCCCCTGCTTATTTACATTCCGGCCTCGACGCGCGCTCGACTCTAACCCACCGAGTTTTCCTTGTCTTTCTTCCGTTTCCTCGGATAGGATCTACACGCGCACAAACAAAACAATCAATCGCACTTCGTCGCGCATTATCTCCCCGATCCATACTCGACGCCGCGACTTCTCAAGCCTCTCGGCCATTGTCGCAGACAGCTCTTAAAAATTACCAAATCAGCTTCGTTCAACTCGCCGTGTGGCGTCTAGACTAGATCTAAGACACCGCTGTCGCATCCCGAAACATTCGCGTCGACTCGCTTTGCGCTCGAATCGCCCCGCTTGTCGCTGCCTCCCTCGAATACCTATATACCAGCGCTTCAGGCTTCGCGCGCTATCGCGTTCCTTGTGATTTATCATGTCATTCCAATCTCTCGCGCCCCCTTGGGCGAGAACCGCACGTCGCGACGACATCCCTAGGACCCCCGAGCCTGCATTGAACGGCGAAACGCAGCCCCCGTCACCACCGCGACCCCGATTTCGAGTAAAGAGGAGGAATGCATCCAATCTTAATGCGCCGACCGAGCAGTTCCTTGCGTCGGTTGCTGCGGCGGATATCCCTATCCCCAGTATCGAGGAGCCTCGCGTGCTTGACGAGGAAATGGCAGACACATTGTACCCTATTTCACATTACAGCGATATGGAGGAATTGCCCTTAACACCCCACGGCGGTTCGGACCGCATGTTTTCACCTCCTAAGACTCCAGCCCCCGGCGCGTTACCAGCTTTGTCCCCAAAACAATACCCAAGCTGGTCTATCGATTCTACCCTCAGTAGCCTCGAGTCCAGTCCTGACTACGAGTCCAGTCGCCCTTCTACTGCTCATTCGACCCACACGAGCACCTCCTTGTTAAGCTACTTTTCTATCAGCTCGGACGATTTGAGCCAGTGCATTAGCCCAGACAATGAGCATGCAGATCTGTTGAATGGGCTATCAAGCGCCGACGACAACAGCAAGACGCTCAAGCCGTCTAGGAAAGAGGTCCCTAGAGATACGATACGGAGGGCGCCCTGGACAAAACCTATGAACCAGCATTTGTGGTCTACTTATATGATGTATCTGCAAGATCCGAAGGTCACTCCTTTCCGTATCGGTAAGAGCGGTATCCCTCCTCATGGAGTCTGCTTGCGCGTTGCTCGAGAGGCAAAGAGGAGCTGGAAGGGATCAAAAGCCCAGGCCAATGTCGATCTTAGTAGTGGCAGCATTACTCCCACACAGGGAACTGGCCCATATGTTCAGTGGCCCCATACATGCGCTGCCACTCGGGCCCAGCTTCGGGAACTCTGCAAGATGAACGCCAGATCAAATGCGCGGGGCTCTCATTATCTGGCCCCTAGCCCTACTCCATTTGGCAA
The DNA here is from genome assembly GCA_030411635.1 of Fusarium sp. MBC 119. Lineage (NCBI taxonomy): Eukaryota > Fungi > Ascomycota > Sordariomycetes > Hypocreales > Nectriaceae > Fusarium > Fusarium sp. MBC 119. The sequence goes on along the minus strand of JAPERM010000042.1, from coordinate 874,787 downwards.
ATCTGCCGTGCGCTATTGGAATCGCCGTACGGTACCAGGGCGGTCTCCTTCGGTCTTCTCAGGTCAAGATATGGCTATGTCATTGGCAGTCAGCACGTCGGATTCTATGCAGCTGCAGGGTCCTCTAGCACAACTGACCAACTCGCAACCTGAGCCTCAATCTGACGAACTCCCATTGCCTCTACCAAACCACGAGCTTTTGGAGCCAGTATCGGAACCTCAGCGCACTCAACTCGCCTCTCCCTTTGGCGCACGAAGCTATGGCCCTAGCTCATCTAGCTCATTGCCCTCAAGCTTCGTTGTGGATTCTAAGCTGCAGAGACAAACTCACACAGGCGGTCCGCGCCGCGTCCTTATGTCTCCGGTCCGACTTACTCGCAGCCGATCCACTCAGAAACGGCGATCCCATCATCTCGAGACTCGCAAGATTAAGCGACCCAGTCTCGGTTCTGATCTCTGGGTTGACCCGGCCTCGCTTGTCGATCTGTCCACCACCGACGACCAGTTTACAATTCCTCAGAGCGAGCCTAAGATGACTCCTGACGAGATTGAGAAAGCTTTTGTCCCACGCAAGAATATCCAAGAGCTCTTTGAAGCCTCACAGCCCCCGCCGGCTCAGCAACAGACGTTGGCACCTCCATTCGGAGAGATGCCTCCTCGACTAGGTTCACCTTTCGCTCTCGGAGGCTCTAGCTTTTCATTCCCGAATCGCTTATCACATGGGACTGGCCCTGATCCTGATCCTGCTCGCCGACCGTTTGCTACAGTCCAACAGTCAGGCGAAAGTAACAATGGAGTTACTCGATCATCGCTAGCCAGCCGACTGGCTTACATCGACGAAAGACTTAAGGATTTCCGCCGTCGAGATCACCCACGCCGGCGATCCGAATCACCACTTTAATCCGGCACGACCTATTTGTTTTTCTTTGTACATTTGCCCGAGATTTATGTCGCCTGACGAGTTTTACGAGTCCATGGACACCCATACATATTGATCGAATCTCAGTGTTGGGACCATGGCACATAACATTTGCATGATGCATTTAGACGACAGGAGTCTGACGATAGCTTCATTTCCCCGATTTCTTTTGGCTTCCACTTTGCTTCACTTTCTTTCTTATATGCTAGGGATTCCTCCCATCCGCGCTCGAGCGCATTTGCTCGTACGCTTTGCTGCTCGACTTTCATTCGACAACGAACTCGAGTTGTCACTTTTCTTTCGATGCTTCCCTTAGGGAACGATTTTTCAACAGCTCATGATGATATGATGGAACGAACAGCACGCAGGCCAAACAGAGCCTCATATTTGCCGTGTTATTTTACTTTTGGAATTGGAGAAAACAAACGTCTTGGACGTTACGACGAGAGACATGATGTATCTAAGCTCTTGCATGAGCTGGACAATGAGGACGTATCAGCTTGCACGAATGATATGATGGAGCATAATGTCCATAGAACGAGCAATGATCTGAATGATGTCAAATATCATATATTTCCATGAACGGGCGATTCGCGAACGTGATCATTGACGTGCATCCTTTCCATAGAACGTGAGATGAGTCGGTTTTTAGAAGTCAATGGTCTTTGATTATGTATCCTGACATGCTCTCTTCTCGTAATGTACATTAAATACTAATTTACAGAGAATATTATATGCTTTCGGAGTCCAGGCTCGCTTGTCCATCAGTTCCCACCAGGGGAGCTTTGGGTATCGAGTATATATATACATGGTAGATGACAAAGAAAAGAAGTAAACCGGTAGAACAACCAGTATCGTCGATTGACGAAGGCCCATGTCGCAGACATGAGGCGTGAGTAAAAGGGCCTCGAACTCCATGAGATCAAACGACTGTGATATCCCCTTGTGGGCACACCGAAAGAGGGAAAGAACGTGTCCATCTTGACCATGTTTCGTCTTGACGGAATTGTTTCAAGAAGCATTCCTGGAGTCGCACTTGGCCCGTTTGAGAGTGATGGGGTTATGACGGCGATCAAGTAGATCAAAGTTTCACCATCAACCCCCCTTGTCGTATTGTCTTTCAATTACTGTATTTGGCGATATTCCCCCTTCATGTCTTAAGTGTACTTGACATCGATCTCACGTGCTTGATCGCCTTGGAAATTTCGTCATCGTCATCCTCTCCTAGATCCTCGTCTGCTGGTCCGGAGAAGAGTGGCCTGGGTACAACGTCGCGGTACCTCCGTGTTGGTGCACTTAGGCCTGTCGAATCGGCCCCTCGCTCCTTGGTCACTGGCTGACGAACTCGACGGTGTTTCGTCGAGCCAGACTCGTGAGGACACCGACGTTCGCCGACACTTGAACGATGTGAGTGGAAGGAACATTGACGGAAACCAAAGGCGCGCTCATCATTGCGGAGGCGGTTGGCTGGAATGCGAAGTTGCGGGTTCTTGAAGCGAATGTCGAGTCCTGACAGTTGCATCTTGTCCATGTGCATGTCATAGTCGGCTGCGAATTCGGGGAGCTGTTCGAGTAGGTCACTGAAGCGGGTGGGTTCAGAGGTAGCAGACTCTTGAGGGTGAAAGGTCAGACGAGGTCCGCCAGTGAAGGAAAATGCGACCATGGCAACAGCCCAGCGTCGAAGTCTGATGGCAGCGAGGTCTTCGCATTCTGTGTAGAGGAAGGTGATGAGACCTGAGGGGACATCCCAGTCACAGCGGAGGTAGAGATCCTGGATGGCGTCCATGGATAGATCTTGAAGACGGTAGAGACCAAGACGCGAAGCAAAGAGGTGCAAGCGAATCAAAGACCAGTGGATACCTTGAGATGCCTCTAGACCAGCATCGTAGGCATTGGAGATCATCTCATCGAGATGTGGACGGAAGCGTAGGCCGAGATGGACCCAGTCAACAAACAGACCAAACATGGATGATGATTCTCGGGGCAGCCATAGCGATATTGTTCTTGTGCTAGTCGGGTCGCCAAAACGCTCAGCAAAGAAAGGAGAGGTAGCGCATAATAGTCGCTTGTTGACCTTGAAGCGCTGCTGTTTGGGGCCGATGAGTAGAGTGGCCATCGGCTCAGGCTCAGGTTGTGAGGGCGATAGCATTGGCGATGGGGTCTGCTTCTGTGAGGAATTCGACGTGAACCTGCTATGGCTATCCATGAAACGGCCAAAGCTAGAGGGACTAAAGATTGGAACCATGGTTGTCGCAAGCGTCTCTTAGAGATGTTGACAAGAGGGTATTGTGAGTTTCAGTGAAGGACGAGACCCAGGAGGAAACAGAAATGAAGAGGGTGTCGAGGGAGTAGAAACAAATATAACACTAGATCAGTCTGTATGTAGAACGAAAACGAGAAAGAGAGCGTTGGGCCAGCCAGTTGATGAAGACAAAACAAACCAAGAGGAGAATTCGAAACAAAAGAGCCGTCACCAGGAGTGGCTCATGGTAGCATTATCAACAATCTGAGGAGAGAAAAGACGTCCTCTGACAGAACTCGCTTGAGCCCCTGGCAAGACGACAAGGCCTCAAGACCCCTTCAGCCATTCAGCCAATCACAGCGCTATCGATGTACATCACCTATGCCAAAGGCGGACCTTAGCGGGTTTCAAGGCGATCATTCGGGGCATGTTCTAGCCTTGTAGGCTTCTAGCGTTTTGCGCCTGCTTGTGGCGATTCAGCGAGCAGCGACGCCTATTGATCAAAGGCCCTTGATCGTTTCAAATGGTCGGATCCAAAACGGGCCCCTTGTGCTGAAATTCCGTCCAGTCAACGTGAAGACCCTTGCAGCAGCATCGACGCCCGTCACACTACGCACAGCATCTGCATCTCTGCTGTACACGCCATAGGCCGAAGCAGATGGCCTTGGACCCGCGCCAGCGCCTGGCGAACCAGTTGGAAGTCGAGATAGGGATCAGAGAGGAAAGACTTGGGATATTCACGAGCATGGATCGTCCTTCTTGCAGCGTTTCTCGTGAGCATCTCGTGAGCTAATCTGGTTCCTGCGTCAACTCGTGTCGGTCTTCTTGTCGCATGAAACCGTTTTCTTCGAGAAGCGCCCAAGGAGGGTTGATAGCCGACGTGGACATGCGCTGTCGCGAGGTATCACATTCACGCCATCCTTAGCGATAATGACCAGACGTCCAGATTTAGGACAAAGGAAAGAGGAAGAAAATAGAATGACCTCAAATGTTCTCTTTCAATGGACGTTTCTTTCATTCTTTGACTGTTTCGAACAAGGCTCTTGTTCTCTTTCATGTCGCGAGTGTAACTTGCCGGGTGAATGGATGATTCCAACAATTGCAGCGTGCAAGATCTCCACTACCTAAATGTGCCCCTGCCCATGCTGATGCCATGTGTTGGATTCCTACCAGACCTCAACGGGAGGAACCTCCCGTCTCCTTTAGCTGGGCGCTTATGGAAGGCACGGTCTTGATGATCCGCGCACCTTGGCACCTCACCAGCCCACGGGGTGTAAAAAAACATGAGAATAGCCCACTACGATCTAAGTATCTTCTATACCTCTTTTCTGAAATTTTATAATTTAAATCTTAACATTAATAGAGAAAATTAAAATCATAGAATAATTTAGGGTCTAAGTTTATATTATATAGTCTTAGTCCTCGATATGATATTCTTAATAATATTACTCTGGCTTATTTAGACTACTACTCGTGTTATTCTATAACCCCCTAGCCATCTTCTTTCCCCTTCCTCTTGGCTGAAACAACCATCACCTGCCCCGATACTTAAAAGAGGTAAAATATCTCGTGTTTGCAAGTCGCGTTAATGGGCCCATATATTCAACTCCCAAGCTGCGAAACATTTAAAGCCTCGAGTAGAATGCTCGAATGACAGTGGAAACCTGAAATGCTCGAGTATGCTCAATCCTACCCCATAAGTGTACTTGCTGCTTTCTACTGCTTTCTACTGCCCTCTCACTGTTCTGCTGACTGCCACACGATTATCAAAGTTTTTGATTAATAGCCATATGGTATTCGTGGAGCCCAAAATATCCACCAGATATCTAGATGCCGACAGCAACAAATGCACCTTTAAGTAGCTGGCTAGGCATCATATGCGGCTGAGTGAGGAGAACCAGGGATAACCTCCATAGCAAAGTTACCACGGCGGTTGCTCTGCCTCGGTCCGCTGTGCCCTTCCCCCGTTTTCCCGTCAACTTTCCCCTCCAGCAAACTTGTTCTATTAACCCTGGTTCATGTCCACTGATGCCCATCAATATGCCCAACCTCCAACTCCATTCCCATTGCACGCCTCAGTCTCATGCTTTCACGCATTCTTAGTTCAACCTCCGGGGTATCAAATCATGTAAACCCAAACGCCATGCCCATAATTGTTAGTTAAGCCGCAAGATTAGGAAATAGTTGCTGGGATGTCACCATCACTATCGCTGTCCGAATCTGAATCATCATCATCTTCGTCATCAATCGACATGGGGTCATCCTGAGTCGCTCCCATGGATGCTCTAGGAGTGTCCGGAGATGAAGACCACGTCCTGGACTGCTGGGTGCCTGAGAGGGCCGACTTCTGCGGTGTATACCGCGGCTGAGTCGGGTTCAAGTTTGTTGTCGGATCGGTAAGCTCTGCGGTTGCTTGTGACCCAGACAGTCCGCCCATCTCCGATACGGGAACCCTCTTACGAGGGCTCTCTTGGTTTCCATTCGTCCCACTCAACGACGATAACTCCTGGTCATCGTCCATTCGAGGCCTCTTCTTTGGACGAGCATCGCTGTCTGGAGCGGGCGTTCCATATGAAGGCGTCGAGTTGCCATCGGACGGCCCCATGAGTCGAATGCCTTCAGCTTCAATCTCTTCTCTCGTTCGCCTTTCACGCAGACGGATACCGAATTTCTTCCGGGTGGTGCTTTGTTTGGTGTTGTAGGAGTTCTTTAGACTGGCCAGCCGTCTCGATTTCTCTGGTTCGGGGAGCTCCATAGCCTGCCTCATCAGGCCTCCGTACTTCTCTTCAGCATCTCTCATGATGTCGTTGAACCTCTTTAGCGTATCAGCATTGAGGTGTGCATATGGATCACGACTTGGGGTGCTGGTAGGTTGTGATAGGGTCCAACTCTTAGGCTGAGTTGATGGTGGTTGTGCTTGAGTAACGGGGATATCTGATGCTCGAGAAGGCGGAGTTGGAGCAGCAGAAGAGTGTTGTTTTTGTGTACGGTAAGCAGCAATCAATGCACGCATCTTCTCACCAGTCTCGGGAGTGTGTGCTCCGCACACGTAGGACTTCTCGTGATATAGCAGACCACCACCGCTGCCGAATCTGCAGCCGCAATAGAGGCAAATGTCTCTTCCAGCTTTGTCATTCTCCCGAACCTTGTGGCAAGCGCTTTTCTTGTCGTGCTGCTTCATGTTAGAAAGAGGTTGTTGGGGTATATCAGTTTTGCAACTTACGTATTCAAGGGCCGCTTTCGAAGCGCATGGCCAACCACAACGACACCAAGCGAGCCCAGGAGGACCAGGGGGGAGCGGCATGTCGGGGGCCTTGTTGTGCACTGGTGGTGTTACCGCATACAGCATCGCTGGCGGAGGCTGCTGGAAGGCAACTGGTTGAGGCTGATAATGATGTACATGTGGTGCCGGGTTTTCTGGTGGCATTGTAGGCTGCACCGGAAGCGAGCGCAAAGACGGGATTACGTGCTCATTGTGCTCTTGGACAATATCCTGCACATCGTAACCCAGCCGCTCAGCTCGCGCCAACGCATTGACAAGATCTCGGGCGTCGATCGTCTCGAGGCGTCTCGCAAGCGCCTTGTCTAGAAACTGAGTACTGGCGCGAGAGAGAATTACATCTGCTAGTTGGTCTAGGTCGGGCCCACTAAGATGAGATATCAACTCTCTCTTTGATTCTTGAACTAGCCTGCCACCAAATTCTTGGACGGCCTTGGAAATAGTCTCAGGAGATGCTTGGTGCATGGTCGCATTCAACTGGCGAAAACAGTTAGTAAGGTGATAGGATGAGTATGAACGGAGAAGCGATGTGGACTGTGATGCTTGAGGTGATCAAGTATAAAATTTGGGGGCAAATTGAGGCTAAAGTTAGAGCGACAGAGAAACTTACAAGGAAAGCAATGTGGTACTGTGAACCCATAAGAGCCTTTTCCCATTTATCTCGAACAACCTGACGAACAGCCGATGCAGGCGCCTTGTCGATCAAAGAGACCATGTCCTGGTAATGATTCGAGCTCTGAACAGTCTGCGGCTGTTGATTTGCTGGTGGCGACATGTGTCCTTGTGCCTGAGTAGGAACTTGCTGTGAAGGCACCCGAGGTGTCTGGATCCGAACATTTCCATTCTGCATCTGCGGGCTTTGTCGTGGTCCTTGCGGAGGAGCCGCGTAGTTTAATGCACCTGGCTGCATCGGAGGCGAATGATGTTGTCCAGGTGGGATAAAAGGAGTTGGTTGTGCTGGAGAGGCGCTAGGCCTTTGTGCGAAAGGAACAGATGATGCTGAAGCAGATCGCGAGGTGGGCGCATAGTTAGGCAAAGGAACTGGTGTTTGTGCATAGTGGTGAGTTGCGGTTTGCTCGGTGCTGTTTGTGCCGTTCACGCCATTTTGCATAGGTGCGCCAGCCGGCGACGACGCAGCTTGTGTCGCCATATTTCCTCCCCCAAACCTTTCAGAGATGAGCCGCGCAAAGGCGTCGCGCGTCTCCTCGCTCTCAGCTGATGTCTCAGACCCTTGGAAGGATGCAAGTAGTTTATCAAGGTTTGATGTTGGTGATCCAGTAATCATTGGATGACTGCAAAAAGAAGAGATGAAGCTCCTAGCAAGGCTGAGATATCAAGACGGAAGGGTTAGTAGATAGCACGCAGGCATCCTGGGAAAGTGAGTGCGAGCCTTTGCGACTTCATGAATATAATCGTGCCTTCTGTTCTTGGTAGCCTTTCAAGACGCGTTCAGCCACTTGAACCAAGGCTCCGTTTCTTTTGAATGCGCCAAGGGCGTGGGAGAAGTGCAGGCGGGGTATACGTTCAAGGGGGGGCCTTTTGTTTTATAAAAAGTTATTAGCGCGTTATTAGCTCTAGCGTGATGCAGAGATAGCACGCTAAGAGATGCAAGGTCACGTGGCAGACTATATTTGCCTGAACCTTAAGGCAAAGTAATAAAAAAATAGTTAGAAGCTAAGGTAGCAGTGAATCAGGCTAGGAATAATACTTATATTAAGCTAATTAATAAGTCCCTGCCCCGCACTTATAAAAGGGGTGGCACCACGGCTATAAGAAGCTTTTGTCTTTAGTAATTGCAAATATTTAAAGCAGCTGGCTTTTTCCTTATGAATTTCTTAAAAAGAGAAAACTAAGAGTTAAGTTAATTCTAATATTGTTCTTCAAGGTAGAGAGAAACAATGCAATAACCAGTCTAAGCGAGATATATTTGCCCAACGGATATAAATACTTCTGGTTTCGCACAGGCTTCTAGAACTTTTAGCGCATTAGAAAACATAAATATGCTAATAATAATATGCTTTGTCACTGTTCCACCCAATCAAAGACACAACCAAACGTGACACCCTTTGTTAATCTGCGGGAACTTATTCTCATTGCACAAGGTCATACAATTAAACAGATTTAACATTCATACTTTCTCCCACTAACGCTTGGTATCATAATTCATACTCCACAGTGGCCGTCCAAAACTCAAGACAACGTTATTGCCAAAGCGCCGTCAAGCTCCAAACGCCTCATCATTATATTGAGCATTGGCCGTGAGAGGCTGTGAAGCCCATTTCCATCTCGTGTCTAACCATACGGAGACCCTGTCCTTTTCATTCTTTTGGATTGGTCTCTTAGAAGGGCTCGCCAATTGTTCCCAGCAGTGCCTTTCGGTAATCGCCTGACGTCTCGCCCTTGATCCGGCTACCCAAGCTCTTGCCATAACGTTGCTGGTACGCGCCCTTGACGTTGTTCAAGGTATTGCGATCCCAGTGGTAGCGGACGGTTCGGGCAACCAGGAGATGGTCCTTGGTTCCCATGCCGGCCATTGAGTCCTCGAGCAGCTTGGCGGCGTGCATATACTTGTCTGTAGCGTTGCGCAGCTGGAAAAGAAGAGCTTCCTCCATATGCCCAGAGAATTCCTGCATCATGTTAGAAACTGGATTTTTTGATGGTATAGCAAGATTAAACTTACGCTCTTGATGACCTTTTCGAGCTCCTTGTTGAACTTCTGCTTGTAAGTGTGGGCAATGGCACGAATCTGGTTGTCGTTTCTTGTGCTCAGAATGCTGCACACCAGAATCTCATCGGTACCCATCTTGCCCTCAGTAGCCTTGTAGATCTGCATGACATCGTCGTCGACCTGTCGAGGGTCGACTGGCGCAGCATCCTCGGCTCTTGTAGCGCCCAGAACGATCAAGAAGTGTCGCTCGGTCTTCATGCTGAGGTCGCCCTTGACTACGTTCTCAAGCTTGTCATGGAACGTCTGGTAATACGCGCTCTTGATAGCCTTGAGGTCTGCATTTGATCGTCCAAGCAGAACATCGTTGAGGACAACCTCTTTAGTTCCAGGCCCAGACATTGCGTCGTGCAAAGCATGGACATCAGATAGGAGGGGACCACGAGCCAATGAGACTAAAACCTTCTCGAACCACGAACTTGTCTCGCCCTGAATATCAGTAACCAATTTGCGGCGATGATTTCGTTCGTACGCGGAACGGATCGTGTCAATCTGCAGAGGGTCCTTGTTTGCCAGGATGGAAATCAATGCCTTCTCGTCGGTACCGAAGCCCTTCATGGCCTTGCGCAGGCCGTCAGCATCGGGCGCACCGTTCCATTGAATGATCTGGGGTGGCCCGTAGCCCAGTGAAGGCGGAGTAGGCTGGACTGGCGGCGCACCATACTGTTGGGGAGGAGGTGCGCTGTATTGACCGGGAGGAGCAGGAGATGGTTGACCATAAGGTTGCTGATGATGAGGAGGGGGAGCGCCATAGTGGCCTTGCGGAGGTCCGGGCGGCGCATTGTAGTGCTGCGGCGCAGGAGGTTGCTGTTGGTAGCCACCATAGGGCTGCTGAGGCGGAGGAGGGCCACCAGGGCCAGGAGGATAATGACCGGGAGGCTGCTGATAACCTCCTTGCTGAGGAGGATACTGCCCAGGAGGAGGTTGCTGATATCCGCCATAGGGCTGCTGAGGTGGGGGATAATGACCTTGCTGGGGAGGGGGATATTGACCATAGCCTTGCTGCGGCGGCGGCGGCTCTGTAAGAGATTCAAGTCAGATCAGTTGTCGCAAAGAAGAGAGCTTATACTTACGGCCGTAGGGAGCACCGTAACCTTGGTAAGACATAATGCGTAGAACTTTTTCTGGTCTTTATTTACGATGGATGTGAGGTGATGTGATGTGTGAAATTTGTACTGCGGGGTGATGGAAGGATGTTGTATAAGCGGAGTACGCGGAGGGTTGTTTGTAAGAATTGAGAATGGAAAGCTAGCCAACCTCAGTGGCACGAGGCTCACTTATTTAATCATACAGCCGGTACCTGAAGTAGGATAGTGGAGGTGCCTTGGGCTCGAATCGAGACGCGCAGCTGCTGCTCAGCCTTGAGGCGCTACCTCTAATGATGGCGATCCATGTGGGTTGCTGAGAGGCGGAGCAACCAACGAACGTCCCAAGTCCGAGGTTCGGGTGGAACGTCATCTGTACCGCACAGGACGTCTTACAGACATGCATTTGCCCCCGCTGGAACAGCCTTATGAGGGGCACCCTAATTTAAGCATCTGGTCATTGCTGCAGAAACTTAGGTATCATGCAATGACATTGTCAAAATGACAGGATGCCTGGCCCGCTTCTGTAGCATGGGAACCCAGTCTCCGATATGAACAAATTCTTATTGTCGACTGTTCCCGGCATAATAGCAACCAGTCGAGGCTGAGTCTGTGGTGTCGACTGTGCGCGGGGAACAAGAGCTTTGCCAAGCTTGCACCAGTCGTCATCACATCACACCCTCGGTCTCGCGACTGTCATTGATCATGGGTCAGGTTTGCGCACTCTGTTAGCACCTTGATTCTTATGATTTACCGGATTCAGCCAGATCCACCAGCCACTCCGCAGGGACGGGAGCGCCACTTTTGCCGCTAGCACCGCCACGAAAACGCGCAAGTCGCTTCATAACCCTCATCAAGACTTCGGCAAACTTCTGCGTAGGTGGTTTGGAAGGTAAAGGAACATAGTAGGTTGTGATAGGTGTTCCTTCCACATCTTACACTTATTGATTCACACTTTTGGAGAGCCCCACCGGTGTTGTGCAGCAAAGAGCTGAATCCAAGATAATATCGAGCCACTAATTGAACAGTCAGCCAATCAGAGCTCTTAGTTGACCCTGACAGGTGGTTGGTGATCACGCTCGCTAGGGCCGCCAACGTTCGAGCCCGCGATTGTTCCTGGACAGGCGATGCTAGCGCGTTTTTGGCGTCTCTCCAACCTCATGAATTTCACGTCAAAGACCAAGACTAGGGATGGAGAGTTCACCAGCCATCTCAATTGCAATGAATAAAACTATTCCCAGGACATGCCAGGTTCGTGCACCTTTCTCTTGCCTATTTATCGTTTTAAGTAAGAATCAACGTATTGTCTCTCATTTTCAAGTTGTGATCGTTGTTCAGTCAGTTGTGAATCATTTTCACATCTCCAACTCGCCCTTTATGGTCTCTTGTTAGCTGCCAGTGCCAGCATCTGCAAGCACATAAAAACACCACCACACCACCATTTTACTCTTCACAACACCTCACTCTCAGCACACGAGCAAAGTCATTCTGGCGAAACAGCCTCTTCAAGATGCGCGGGTACATCCCCCTTCTTCTGGCTCTTTCTGCCTCTTACACCACTATCACTGCACTCCCCCAACCCAGAATCGTGCGCCGTGAAGCTGCAACCAAGCCCAAATATTCAGTCGTGCCCCTGGAACCTGGCGACGATGATCCCAGCTCTGATGGTTTTGGAAGTGGAGATGGCAATGGTAGTAGTGGCGGCGGTAAAGGCAAAGGAGGTGGCAGCAGCGACGAGGATGGAGATGGCATCGTGACCGTCATCCAGACCGTGGTCAAGACACGAAAACCTGTTACTCAAATCGTCACCCAAACCGAAGAGCCCAGTACAGTCACCGCTCCTGGGAAGACCGTCACCAAGGCTGTCCCTACCACCGTCTCTATTATCGATATGGACGAAGGGCCAGTTACCCAGACTGTCACCGTCGTCCCTGAATCCAGTGCTCCTAAGCCTAAGGCACCCAAGGAGTCGAAACCCGCCCAAAAGCCGGATACAACTACCGAAAAACCGAAGCCGACAACTCAAACCACGTCTAAGCCTTCCAGCTCTGCCGCTGCTCCAGGTGTCACCTCTCAGCCCCAACCTGAGCCTCAACCCAAACCCGAGCCTAAGCCAGAATCACCTACTACTATTGAATCTCCTCAAACCACCGAGGACTCATCATCAACCACCTGCGACACTAACCCTCCTCCACCCGTTGAGACAGTCGCTCAGCCTCCTCCCGCAGTCGAAAGCTCAGCTGCGGCCTCTAACCCGACCACGCTCCTCACCCTGACAAGCCAGGGCGCTGGGGTTCCCGAAGAAACAGTAATTCCTTTACCGGACTCCCCAGTGGCGCCTGTTCCCTCACAGGAAACCTTTGTTGATGGCCCTGCAACCCCGGGTGAATCCTGGTCAACTGCCACAGTACCTTACGTACCTCCAGTTGCACCCACCACTCTTCTCACCTCTATCTCTACCTCCACTACTACCACCGCTACTTCGGAAACACAGGACGACGGTGCATGGCACACTTCTTACCCAGCCTGGAATGGCACTGTTTTGTCTATTTAATTCTACTAAATGATTCGTGAAAAATTGATGAGTCACGGATTTACGATTTCGACACGCATTCAGGAGGAAAAAGAAAAAGGTAAGCAGCATGGCGAATAGGAAAGGCATATGGCATGGCATCTCAAGGGTTTCCTTGTATTAGCATTGGGCACAATCTATAGACCCAGCGAAGGAGGCAAGCGGACCAAGCGCTGGGACGTATTGCCGCATGTAATGAGTAATACCAATAAATACCAATATTCTAAAAAAATTCTGTGCATTTTTGAATAAAGCTTGAAACTTGTCTGTTGCGTAGATATGCTAACTGAACCCTGCTAGTCTATGGCAATTTGATACACAATCTGACGGCAGTGCACTAGAATGTGTTGATCATAACTGCCGAAACGATATATCAACTATACAATTCTAGAAGACATTGCGCAAACAAAGCAGGCCAGTTGTGTGCCATAATTTGAGACGAGCAATAACAAAGGGCCAAAACAGCCAGGAGAGGCAGAAACCCACTTATTTGATGAACAATACCAAGCGTCAACAATCTTGAAACTGCCCTCAAAATTGATATTGTGAGATAAATACTCTACTATTCCACTGGAAAGCAATATGTCAAGCTCAAATATTCCATTCATTCTCACAAACTTCAAGCCTGGCGCTTTCAATTGAGTAACGCACAGCTCATCAAACTTCAATCTTACCAATCTTGGCTCATCATTTACAAGTTGTCCTGTTCGTGATTCCCTACCTTGAAGGTTGACAATTACTCACAACGTCTCAGGAACATCACATAACGCACGTGTCAACTACCTATTCAAAACAATCACAATGGATTCCAACCTCAATCCTTATTCGGGCTCCCGCATTCCCGACAGCTACATCAACTTCATTTCAAGCAAGGCCGCCAGCCGCAACGAGGCGGCCATCATCGGCGGAGTTATGATCGGCTCTGTTCTTTTCGTCGTCTTGGTCGGGGTTGCTTGCATGGTCTACAAAGAGCGTGCTCGAAAGCACAAGCTTCGGGAGGCTAAGACTGCCACTGCGCCAGAGTATGCTTGATTGTGTGGGGAGAATGTGAGGGATGTGGAAAAGCTGGAATTCTTGCACTTGCCGTGGTATCGTTGTCTGGATTAAGTGTTTGGCAACGATGACGAGGTCAGGATTGCATTGAGGAAAGATTTACACTCTTTTGAACGAAACAACAATTCATTTCTTGGAGCATGAGACTTGGAGAGGCTTCTTAATTTACTATATGTTCTTACAGCTGCATTGGTATACACTTGAGGTGTATAAAGAAGCTTCGATATTTGCTTTGTTCTACTATGTTGTATGTAATCAACCAGTGTGTTTGCAGAGTCTCGTAGTCATCCGAGAGTGCTTGCCTTATTCTTGATTGGCTCATGAGCTGCCACAAACCCTCGTCAGACTTACACGCCGCAACATCAAATCACATCCAAAGCGCAGCAAAAGCCAACTCAATTCGAGCCTATGCAAGACTTATCACAGCTAAGACTGCAAACCCACATAACTTGATGTAGTGTGACGGGCCTCGAGCCTCGTTCCCAAAAAGCCATCTCCCCATTGTCGCTTGTCTTCCTCCTCGAGTGCTCCAATGAGACTGATCCACGTCCAGGACCTGCAGGACCCACGCTGGGCAGCAACAACTCACTCAAGCCAAGGTGATGCGAGGCGGTATGCTAAAGGAGATGAGGGTTTAAAAGTCGGTATCTCGGAGGAGTTATTAAAGCCTTCGTTCTGTTCTTTTGGTTATTCTACAATCCGTTGAAAGTCGAAACAAAGATCTACAATTGAGTAAGGGCGGTTTATTTCCATCGCTTCGGTCCACTTCCCCACACAACGCCGGCTCCGCCTCCGCCTCCGAAGCCGCCGATCTTGCCCCGAAACCCAATTACACCAAAGAATCAGCTAAAATGCGTCCCACAACTATCTTTCAGCTACCAGCAACAATAGCGGCAGTTATTCTACTCTTCTCATGCCTAGTTCTAGCATCACCAAGCTTGGACAACTCCCATCACATATTAAACCAGCGTGACGAAGAAGTCGGCTCAGGGTGTAGCACTGAAGGCCAATGGCATTGCATGACCAACTCGTTCCAGAGATGCGCCTCCGGGCAGTGGTCGGTCAAGATGGCAATGGCCGAGGGGACAAAGTGTGTACCGGCGGGGTACACTGATGACTACAACTTTCGCATTGAGCATGATGGTCGGGAAAATGGCGAGGGCGATAATGGTGACGGCGCGAGCGAAAGTAACGGTGGTTCGAGTATAGGATCAAGGGGCTCTATTAGCGGGACTAAGGTGGTGGCTATTTCTTGGCTGTGGGTTGTTCTGGGATTTCTTGTCTAGGGCTCTAAGGGGCTTATGAGGTTGATTACTGGCGTTTCGGATTGATACTGAGGATCTTGCGGTTCTCTACAAATTTATGGCTGCCGAGGTTCTGGTAGATGGTGTTATTCATTTTAGGCAGAATTGCAAAGGAACTCACTTATTCAAATTGAACTTTCCTTCATCATACACCGGCATTTTGATCTAGTTGATCGAAGAATGGTACGGTAAAGAAAAGGGTCACATTGAGGTGGACAGCCCTCATGAACCCCTTGGGATATCCACCAATACCTGTCCGCCATGATACCATATCTGGAAATCACGTCAATCCGGAAGAAGGACTCACTGCGACTCTACCAAGATGGGTAAACATAAGACGGCAGTTTCGGCATTCACAGCAAATCATTACGGAAAAGAGACAAGCAATACAAAGGAGCAAAGGTATACAACCCGCTGTATAGGTATCCAAGAGTCGAATCGTCCGCTCTGGCCAACCCTGCGAGGGGCCATCCTTGTCCGAGTCTCGGCCCTAAGAGCATGGGCCTTCTTCTGTTTTTGCTCCGGTGTTAATGATCAAAGTTAGCGTTTGTTTCAGCATTCTTCCGATATCATGGCACATCATGTTTCTCCTCCAATCAGCGGCTTGGTGTCATTATATCTCTGGAGTTGTCAGGACCACGATGCCAAGCACGTAATGGGTGCCTCTTCAGACATATATACTCGTCTTATGCCAATGTAAACTTACTGTAATTACTTTTTTTTTGTTCTTGGATCATCCTTTCCAGTCCTTCGTTAAACCTTTGAAACGTTCTTTCTTACATTAATCTTTTATTCTATTCACTGTCCTTGATTGTCGATCTGGTTATCGCAGAAATGGTCAGCTTCAAGTATCTCGGTGCTCTTATGAGCGCCGCTCCGGCTCTGGCAGCCTTTGGTGTTACTTCAAACACCAACAGCCTCGTCGTCGACTCTGGCAACTCCAACGGCTTCGCTATCACTGTCAGCAAGAGTGATTGCTCCATCAACTCGATCAAGTACCGTGGCACCGAGTACCAGTACAAGTCCCAGACCTCCCACATTGCGTCTGGTCTGGGCTCTGCTACCGTCAAGTCCACCGTTCTCAAGAGTAAGCTCAAGTAGAGATGCGTCGGTATTGTAGAGTGTTAACAAGAGTATAGACAAGTACATCAAGGTCACCTGTACCGTCAGCTCTGGCGACTTTGACCTGACACATTACTATGTTGTCCAGAGTGGCCAGAGCGTCGTCTACATGGCCACCGACACAAAGTCCGAGCCTAAGATCGGCGAGCTGCGATACATTGCCCGTCTCGACCGCTCCCAGCTGCCCAACGAGGTCCCCTTCGGCGAGGTCTCCAACACTTCTGGCGGTTCCGCTATTGAGGGCTCCGATGTCTTCAACGTCAACGGCCAGACCCGCTCCAAGTTCTACTCATCCGAGCGCTTCATCGACAGCGATGTCTGGTGCTTTCAGAGCAGCGCCAAGGACGTTCACGCCTGCATGATCGCCCATGCCTCGCGCTCTTACGAGAAGAGCTCTGGTGGTCCCTTCTTCCGCGATATCAACTCCAATAACAACGGTGACTTCAGTGCCCTTACCTTCTACATGAACTCCAACCACGCCCAGACCGAGGCCTACCGCCAGGGTTTCCACGGTCCCTATGCCCTGTCCTTCTCTCGCTCCGGTGTCCCCAAGGCTAAGGACATCGACATGACCTTCTTCAGTGATCTCGACATTCCCAACTACACTGCCGACGCTTCCCGCGGCCGAGTGAGCGGCACTGCCTCTGGCATCCAGTCTGGTTTCCAGGGTGTTGTTCACTGGTACAACAAGGACTTCCAGTACTGGACCTACACCTCATCCAACGGTGCTTTCACCTCTCCCTTCATGGCCCCCGGTACTTACACCCAGGTCCTCTACCAGGGCGAGCTCAAGGTCGCCACGAAGAGCGTAAGCGTCTCTGCCGGTAACACTGCCTCGGCTTCTATTGCTGCCGATTCCGACATCACCACTGGAAAGCACACCTCTGTCTTCCGTATCGGTGACTGGGACGGCCAGCCCAAGGGTTTCCGCAACGCCGCCAACCAGCTTCGCATGCACCCTAGCGACAAGCGCATGTCCAGCTGGGGTCCTCTCACTTACACCGTCGGCTCTAGCTCTGTGGGCGACTTCCCCATGGCCATCTTCAAGGCTGTTAACAACCCCGTCACCATCAAGTTCGACCTCCCCTCCGCCATCTCTGGCCAGGCTACTCTCCGCATCGGTACCACCCTTGCCTTTGCTAGCGGTCGCCCCCAGGTCACCATCGGCAGCTTCAAGAAGGCTTTCGACTCTCCTACTAAGATTGACTCTCGAGGTGTCACCCGTGGTGCTTACCGCGGTCACGGCGAGGTGTACGATGCTGTCATTCCCGCAGGCACCCTCAAGAAGGGTTCTAACACCGTCACCATTGAGATTATCTCTGGTAGCTCCGGTGCTGATTTCCTGAGCCCCAGCTTCATCTTCGACGCTGTTGAGCTGTTCTACTAAGAACGTGCACTGCTGTTTGCGCACAACGCCGTCCGGCTCGTCCGGCGCCCTTGATCGTCTATACCTTTGATTATGTACATATTAGTATCTAGGCTACATACATAACAGTCATGTCATTCGACACCAAACTAGGTCATTTCCTCATGTGAATGATTCTGAATGCGTAGGGAATATCCACGATAAGAACACTTGTGTTTTATGTTCCTTTTCAAGACAACATGATTAATAAGAGTTGATGTAAGGATAATGTTAAAGTAGAGCTGTGAGAGGTATAATGAGAGGGGTTCTTACATTACATAACCCGCTTGTCTTGGATTTTGACCAATTACGACGCGCTGCAGACTACCCATCCTGGTCATCATTGCCTCTCGTAGTGAAGGATACTATGAGTGGGATTATTTTGATATCTTAAGTACCGTCAAGGTGCAATTTTGCCTAAGAATTAACTTTCATAGCACGCGGAGCCCCAATGTAGGAAGCATGGAAATCGTCTAGTGATTAGGCCCTGATACCGTTCCATGACGCACTACATAACCGTGCCGGATTCGTGGCGGATCCGTGTCTCCAAGGACTGGCTGATATCAGCCAGCCTTGTTAGTAGCTACCTCGATTCACAATGGAAGACATTTACATATTTGATACAATCACTAACAGAAGTGGGACTCGCAAGCCTTGAACTAAACTCCGACAGATAATGGTATAAATACTGCCAGCCCTTCAACATGAAGAGAAGCCAAACTACGCCCAAACTCTTTCTTATCAAGATACCAGTACACCTAATACCACGAACATGCCGTCTTCCCATGCCACCGTGCTAGTGACTGGCGCCAATGGAGGACTTGGGTCAGCCATTGTCGCTGATATCCTCCAAAAGCCAGAGTTGGCTGGCAGCTACACAGGTGTGTACACTGTCAGAAAAGCAGGAACGGCAACTCAGCTCCAAAAGACTTTGAGTGCAGCGCCAAAGTCCCACAAACATGATGTAGTTGACTTGAACCTCGGGTCATTGGCCAGCATCAGAAATGTGGTATCTAAAATCAACAGTCGGGTTGCTGCTGGAGAGTTGCCTCCGATCAAAGTTCTCATCCTTAACGCCGCATACCAAGATCATGAACAGATTGTAAGTGAGCCCCAATGCCAAAAATTTCATATACTCATCGTTGCAGACCATGACAGATGATGGATACGAAACCAGTTGGCAAGTGAATTTCCTGGCCAACCAACTGCTGGCTCTGCTCTTACTTCAGAGCATGGATAAAGCAAAAGGCAGAATCCTTATCATTGGAAGCTGGTCCCATGAGTAAGCTATACTGAGTGATCAAGGTTGATACTGGCTGACCACGGCTGCAGCATCGATGATCCACGTAATAATACCAATATGGAGTGTTACAAGGGCTATGATAGCCTCTTTCCTGGACCTGAAGAGCTCGCCAAGGGTAAATGGAGCCGACCAGACTCTGGTGGAGGATGGCTCACGGGGTATCGTCGATACGGAGCGAGTAAGCTATGTGCTGTGATGCTCATGTAAGTCCAAAACATTTATTATCCGAGCTGCCATCTGATGATTTCAGGCACGAACTAGCAAACCGTCTCGCTCAAGACCCAGAACTATCTAATATTACAGTAGCTGGACTGGATCCCGGTGCTATGGGTTCCGGCCTCACGCGGCGGGGTAGTTTCTTAATGTACAACAGCATGAGGATTCTCGCTCCGATTGTGACTCCTATTCTCGTCCGGTTCAATCCCAATGGGGAATTTCGCCCTCTGTGGAAGAGTGCCAAGGATGCAGTTCAACTTGCCTTCGAGACAGAGGTTCCAGCGGGCAAATTGCTCTATCGGAACGGTACAGACGAGCTTGAGACAGGGAAGGAAGCAAGAGATGGTGCTAAAAGAAAGGCCTTGTGGACTTATGGACTTGAAGCGGCACAAATTGATCGAGGAGATACAGCTTTGCAGAACTGGCAGTGAGGCGAAAAGGGAGGGTCCTCATATGCCTGTAAGCTAGTGTCAGTGGAAATCAACTATCTATTTCGGTTGATCTTAAGAATCTTAGCTCGTATCTAGAGCAGATAGCCAAATTATAGCAGGACCCTGAGATTTCTGACAAGCGACTAGGACCTAGCCATTGACTAGGTGAGGGTCTATTTGTCATGAACCCATGCGATTCCATCGACAAGAGTTTGTGTCGAGTTTTGATCGTCACTCAAGCGTGGCGATCGGAAGTACGCGGAAAACAGATAAGATCGTTTCGAGTACGACAGTTATTTGCCGACCTAAGGTAATTCTGCAGGGGCTGGGAGAACGAAAGGTTAACGACTTGGAATCTCCTGACTCTACCATTGGAAGTGCACGCAGGAGAACGGTAGCAGCGGTAGCAAACGGGTTGTACGGCAAAAGACGACAGGGATAATGTGGAAAAGCTAGGATCAGGGTCCGTCGTAGGGCTAGTCGGACTTGCCATGATGGATTAGGCGGCATCTCCAATGCTCAAGGAACAGGACGGAGAAATGCAGAGATAGGTTAGCTTCGGTAGCAGTAGCAAGGTTGGTGTTTTAGGGCGGTGATCCGTCAACGTCTAGCTCTGAGCGGATAGACGGAGGAGCTTCCAGTGAACGGTTGTTTCCTTTAGTGTTGGCTAGGGGGTATAGAAAATCATGAGAAAGACTGGTGATAGTCTAATAAGCCGAAATAATATCATAAAAATATTATATCGAGAGTTAAGATTATAGTATAAGCTTAGGTCCTAAAGTCTTTTTTATTATTCGAAAGTATTAGGATTAAAATTATGAAATATTAGAATAGAGGCGTAGAAGATACTTAGATCTTGGTGAGCCATCCTCATGTTTTTTTACACCCCGCGGGTTGGGTTCCTGGCGGTTCCACTTGGCGTTGAGCGTTGGGTGTAACACGGAAAGTACCGCCCCAAGTTTCATAATCGAAAGCCCCTGAGCAATCTGAAACAACGAACTCACAGGTAAAAGTTGGAAAGATCACTTCATAGTCCAGTCGATCTTGCCAAGATACAGGTTCTGTCAAATACTAATGCGACAATCTTTTCTGCTCTAGCTGCTCTAGCTTGTGAAAACTTTTGATGATGAGGGTGATCATTCCTCACTCCAGCAGGTCAGTAAGTGATTCGTCTGTGCGTATGATCTCTATATCACAGCCCAAGCTTGAGCATCACAGCATGTCGCTTCGCCTCATAGCAAGTGCGGGCTGAGACAAACTTTTAGGCGACAGTTCGTATCGACCTCAAACTGTCTTGGTTTGTTAGGGGTCAGGTCACCGCCTGGTATTCTGGCAATCCAGCGCCTGAGCGACTATTTGCGGCTCTTTCAAACCAGTCATACTACATCGCCAGACTCTGGTTGCCACAGTTTGGCCACGGCGCTTGGGCATTCTGCACGTTGGCGCCTGTATATCCAACAAGCTCTCTCTCCGTCCATACACTCGGCCAAAACATTGCCAAAGAGAGACCCGCCGGTTCAATAGAAAAGGACGAACAGGAAGCTTTGGTCAGATTCACTTCATAGCATTTCAGTGACAGACTGGTATGTTGTTCTCGGGCGATTGGTTATCGAGAGCCACAAATTTACGGTAGATACCCATCGCCCGAAGGCGTCGTATTGTCACATCCCTGTCTCATTTAAACAAGAGGCGCCAACGGCGTCGAGAACCGGGGAACAAGGCAATCGGTTGGTGCTGAATGCTGTTAGGTGCTGCGCGGTGCAAGCACCAGGCCTTAAATTAAGACACCACACCTAGTCTCCAACTGGGGACTGACCAGCCAACAGCCAGCGTCGCACCTAATTTTGCGAAGGTTTTCATTAAAGAACCCCAGGTCGTGCTCTTCCTTGTCATTCAAGGAATCCATTCCCTGTTGGACTTTTCTCTCTCTCGTCTCTCTCGTCTCTTGTTCTGGTTTTTCTTTTCTTTCTTCACTTTATCCCCATTCACTCATTTATTCACCTTCAAATTTGGCTTGGAGCTGGACTCGCGCCCATAATAAACGACAATTTAACTGCTTTCTTTTAATCTATCGATCGACTCCTTCAAACCCACGCCAACTCGGACCTCCAGCTTCTTACAGTACTTTTATTCCAGCCCCAGCTTCTAGAAGGCCTCCGCCACAATCGGTACCCGCTCACGCTGCGCTGCCGTTTGAACTACTGCTGCCCGTCAGCACCAACACTGCACTGCACATACATCCCCAAACCGAGCTGAAGCTGAAGCGTATTACGGCCAAAAATAACCACTGTACGATACAGTAGTGGCTGCACGAGGCACTCTTAGGCCAAAGATCCATACAATATCAGTCACTGTTACAGTGACTGACACCTGACAAACAGATGCCCGCCATGTGGGACAGCTTCAAAACTGGCACTGGCCCCGGGGCTCACCAGCTACCACCTCAAGAGCTCAAGAATCGACCATTCCTTCGCCAGAACCAAAGCCAGACGCTGCCTCAAAACCGGTCCACTACAAGTGTCAACAGTAGTGTCAGCAGCATCAGAAATAAGTCACGCGATAGCAGCTACGATAACCAGACCTATTTACAAGACGAATTTGAAAACCGACTCAACGGTCTTGGTATTCAAAACGGTCCTTTCAGATACGAAATTCGACGCGGCAAGACAGTTCGACAACCAGATATCTCGGGCCCACCACGTCTGTAAGTGCTAGTTTATTTTGTTTGATGCTTCTATTTCTTTGAATTCTATTCCACCTATGATACAACTGCCTTGGGCCTGCTGCGCCTGAACGATACGATACGACACAGCCATCATGGCATCCTTCGAGACCCGTCAGAATGCGTGGACATCAGTCGAGTTGGCGCAGCAAGTGCACCATTCTCTGCTGCACACGCACTACGCCCTTCCCGAGTACGACAAAGCGATGAAGGTATTCAATCTCCTACAACCAGTTGAGGATCGGCATTTACTGAAGTCGTTCGTCATGCAACACGTACGCTCGAGATCGACAGGCTTGCAGTGCAGTGCATGAGACCAGGCAACGTGGGTCTCAATTTCACGAACCACTCGAACCGAAGACGCAGATGCAACCCACAACTTGATAGGCCAGGATACACCTTGAAGCTACTATTCACCTCCAAGGCATCTTACTTACAGTGCCTAACTTTTGTGCAATGATCACTGAAATTCTTCTGCGCTTCGGGCACCGTCGAATGCCTCACATTCTACCTTTCTTCACTCTACACAGCAATAACAACCACTCGTTTGCACCTGACTAACATACTCGCCTTTCTTGATCGCAGCTCCCCTGCCCTTGGCTCTGACGATATCCGAGCAAAACCTCCTCCCCGAAACCCGCGACGACTTCAAGGCGAAGACGACTCACCCTGGCGTCCTGCCTCTTCCATTTACGACGACGACGACCGAAGTAGCCGCCACTCTCGTCACTTAGACCATAGAAAGCCATCTCGCTCGAAGGTGCCTGCCAAAGACATGTACGGTCGTCCTACGGGGGTTGAGATCTCCCCTCCTAGCTCTCCTGAGTTTGACGCTGCACGATATGGGTGAGTGATCTTCTTGGTTCTGAATCTTGCTTTCACCGTCAATACACAAGTTTCTTGGGCAAGCTTTTTTCCACTGTGGCATATCGATTCAGTTTTGGAAGTCTCGACGTTATTCTGCACTCGACAATTGCGAAGCTTCTTAGTTCGCAGATCCTAGGCCCTGACTTCACTTCCCTTGTTTACCATAACCCTCGTCAACTCGCGCAGTATGAGATCCTTCAGATTCAGAGCACAATCGCTGATACGATGCCTTATTTGCAGGCCAAACTCTCAAGATGTCTCACCAATTGATGAGACCCCAAGTCAATCTCAACTAGATCTTCTAGGAGGTGCCCGAAGCACACGAAGCACACCCACACAATCGCCAACACACCTTCGCAGCCAAATACCGACCATGCGCCGTGACAAGACAACAAGCCCAGTTCCGCACCCATCCCCGCTACGAACGACTAGATCAACCGACCAACTTTCGGATGTCAACAATCCTTGGGATACGATGCAACCACCACCTCGCTCATCAGACAAGCCCCAGCAAACATTTGGACTCACAACTATCGTCACTGGACCGCAAACGCAAAGCTCGGGTAACCCTTCTCCCTCACTCGGACAGCGGATACGGAAGTTCGCTAGAGTGAAGCCCGAGCCTGTTGAAAGCAGGCCACCATGGAATGGAGCAAGCGGCCGCGCACCCATGATTGATCCTGTTCGGGACGATCCAGCTGTTGCACCGTTGAGTCTGCAGCGTAGGGTTAGCAAGCGTGTTGGACTTAGTGGCGGTTCGGCTCCTGAAACCGCTGGCTCAGTTCGACGACTCCTACCCTCACGATCTACTCAGAAGCTCAAGGAGGCCTATAAAACGCCTTCCCCTGAGCTTGTCTCGCACTCGTATCCTAGCCCACCCAGTACCGGTTCTCCTCCCTCTCAGCCCACAACATCGCATGCTCCGGCGCCCATGCTCAGCCCCAACATGATGCCTGATCAGCTCAAGGCTGTCAGGAGGAAGCCGTCACCCTCGACTCACGTTCACAATCCCCATACTTCTTGGTCAAGCTCCGTCTACTCAGCCATGACCGAAAATACAGTTCTTGGCGACAAACCGCTTCTCAGTTCCTTGGAGCCAACGAGCCTATCCGCACCAGAAGATCCCTGGGTACAGCCCACTTCTCGCTTCAGCGTTACGACATGCAACACCGCCGCCCCTGACACGCCCCATGTGTCTGATAACGAAGATCGACCTCCACTACCAGATAAGACAAAGCAAGCCCCGTCAGTAATGGATCGTAGGAGGCCAGTTCCAGGCGGAGATAACTTTAGGAGGGCTTCGAATGAACCGATCGTCATCTCAATGAAGTCAGCCACGCCTACCAGCGACCGTCCTGTGTCTATCGTTTCTACAGACAAGGCACTTCCGCCGGCACCACCGGAGTTGCAATCGGCAAACGACCGTGTCGCGTACCTCACGGCTCGACTGGATAGTTTGGCTCATCAGCGCAACAACATCAACAAGAGTATCAAGCAGATGACGGAGCTGATGCCCACTGACAGGCTTTTGGCAAGCGCAGACGTGATGCGTAAGCGTGAGATTGAGAAGAAGAAGGTCGAGGGTCTCAAGGAGGAGCTGGCAGAGATCCAAAGAGAGGAGCATGACTTAGGCTTGAAGCTCTACCGGGCCAACAAGCGCCTTGAAAGGGAGGCAGCTTTTGAACCCTCATCTCTTTGGGTCAGGCGCATCACATCGTAATTGAAGTGGGCGCCAAGTCTAGACATTTTACAATTATGGGTTTGAGAGATGGCATCTCTGTGTATAAGCAAGGCGTTGAGAAGATATGCATAGCAGCTGGAGTCAGGTTTCTTTGTTCTTTGTTCGATTTTTCTTACTTTCTTTGAGCATCAAGTCCGTGGTCTGGACTGGCAATTATAGAAAAGCAGATTCCCCAAAGGTTTTTGAGATCAAGTACCGCTGCAACAGATAGACTGTTGTCAGTTGACAATACATACAATTCACTTCATGTTCTCTTTTCGATACGTACTCGGATACGATGAGTCCTGTATAAATATTCTTCCCTCTATAATACTAATAGCATAGTTAGAGCAAATGTCCATTATATGGCTCAATTAGCCGTGTGCATGAACCCATAGACTACAATTTTACCACCCGTCTCAAATGATCTACCCATACTCAACTCCGCGCTCAATTCAAAACACAATTCCCGCTTCTTACCATAATGTCCTTCTAGGTACTGAACCTGGAGGTCGTGGGCCGTTGCAGCGCCCCTCCCAGCACGTCTGGCAGTAGTCACCGTCTCCGTTTGGCTCAAGAGGGGTGATGCAAGAGCACTCTTCGATGAGATAGTGTCGACAAAATAAATAGACTCCCGTCCGCGCGGGCTGAGGAGGAATCTCTGGTTCTGTGCTACCTGAGTCTGGAGTCAGGAGGTTACGGACACCGTTGACGAGCTGTTGGGACAAGGTTCGTCGGGAGTGGTTAGAGCTGGATGCCTGCGGTTGAAACTCCCTGGCTTTTAGGTCGTCCTCTGGTGTAGTTGGAGAAGGCTCGGGGTCAGGAATTCGAGGAAATGAAACGAGGTCGTTGGAGTGGGAGTTGACAGCAGGAGGTCCTATATAGTTCCCTGCCTCGTCGTAGTGATCTGAGGGGTAGGTCTGTCGAAGACTACGACCTCCATGGGAGGCAGAATACGCCGTTCGGTTCTGGTAGCTAGTGGCATATCGGCCAGGTTGGCTGAAGTTTCCAGAGTAGGAACCTCCTCTGGCATGTCCAGTCTCAAAGTAAGGATTGCTTCTAGGAAACTCAATACCAGAGTGGTGGCCGCCTCTAGTATATCCATTGACGTGTGGAAAGGAACTACCTCTGTTAGGAGAGAGGGGTTCAGGATATGAGGAGGCGTTCCGAGGACCTGTGGTGGTATAATACGTTCCGTGGGGACTAGGCCCTTCTAGGTCGTGCTCGTCGAGGTCGTACGAGCTCTGCTCGTCCATGAAATCGCCAGTGTCCGTCCAGACGTACTCTGGCAGAACCGGCTCAGGTGTATAGGCGACTTCAGTCGTAGAAGATGTGTACCTGCCAGCATCAACAGCACCATATCTCGCTGGACCACTCCTTGTATATGCAGAGTTCCCGCTCTGGGCCTGCGACGCGCTCGAAATGCGTCGATGAGACATGCTCGCTCGTTGTCTTACACTAGGCATATCTCTCTGTTAGCTCTCACGATCGGGGCCAGTCAAAACTTACCTTGGTTCTTTAAGAAGAATGTTTCCCCCTTGTCGTTGTCGCTTTGTGCAATGTGTTCGGTAGTTGTAGAGCAAAGGGGAAAAGAGTTGATCACGAGAAGCTATCCTGTCGTACAGGTTACGTTACCGCTGGTGTGGGTTGTTTTTCTGTTTTTCCAAGAGAGCTTCTCACTGAAGGGGGAATGTTTGTGTGGCTAGAAGGAAGAGTCTGACTTGAGAAGGAGTATTTATATGGTTTTACTTGAGGATGATAACGATCTCGTGTTTGAGAGTTTTGGTGTTCGATTGGTCGGTTAATGGCATTGTTTCGCTGAACATGAGGTTGGTGTTCAACGCTGAATGGATGTCCTTGTTTCTTGTGTTCTGGGTCCCTATCAAGCTTTGACGAGCAAGGCACGGGAACAAGCGGCTGGTTTTGTGTAAGATATCAGGAGGAGAAATACTATCATAATAATTAGAGAAACAAAGCCGGAGGGGCATGTCCGGATGTGATACGCTGGTCTTCGGGTTGCTCAAGATGGCTGTCAGTCAATAAAGAGACAAACTAAAATGTTGTACCACGAAACTCTTTATTTCGTCTAGTATCCCTGTCCTACATAGTACAGTAGTAGCCTAGTAGCCGTGAATCAACACTTCTCAAAAGTGTCTTTAAACTTGGATCCATAGTTTCTCTGAGCCTCAGTAGTGCTTCAGCTTGATGAGAAACGAGTAAGTGTACACACTTCTCCCGTTAATTGTGCTAGGTCCTTCGTCCTTCAGAACTATATCACGGATGCTAAACATCTCAGCCTCCGTTGTGCTTACGACGGAGGGATCTGGGTTTTGCGTCTCGACAAAACGCATGTTGAGTGAGATCATGTGCGGATAGTTCCTCTGTCCAATATCAAGGCGGACTGAGTCATGCCAGTCCCATGGCGCTACAGCACGATTTCTCATTACTCTTTCCACGTCTGCCTTCAAAGCCACATGTCCACCATGTTCTTCAAGTTCAAAGCTGAGCTTGATGCAGGTTGCGCTTCCGAAGGGGGGCATGATATGGTGGACTTGATCTCGGAAGGGTTCCATGCTGTTGTAGATACCGCCCGGCTGCCAGTGCTGGACGTTACTACCAGGGCTGAGTCGAACCTCTACTTTAGTACCAGCCCTTTGAAGTCTGAATGGTATGCCTGTACCAAGGATGGCGTGGTAGTGGTTCCAGTTTACCCCAGCTCGGGTGTTGTGAGAGAAGAAGACATTCTGGGCTCCAGAGGACCGGTTCGGGCTTCTGACCAAAGGGAGTTGGTTCCAGTCAGGAGAATCGACTTCATTATACATGAAAACATAATGCTCGATCACCGGGGTGTAAAATGTTGGGTTTACTTCACATCTTGAAATTATACCCCTGAGACTTGCAAACGGGTCATGAGAGATGGTACTGTAAGGCAAACAGCAGATTGAACCCAGAGACAAGAACAATATCAGGGACAATAAAAGCACTCTGACTTACTTAAATGTCTTCTCGTTTGCTCACTATTTATAAACCATCTTCCGTTTGGCGTTGTTCTTTAAGCTATGGGCCATTATGAATAGGCGGTTTGTCCTAATACGAGAAGGTGAGTCGAGGTGTTAAGTAATCATGAGCGTCTGGATATGTTGGCTAAATGACTGTAGAACTAACCGTGCTGTATGTGAATGAACTCGTAGTTTTCCCACGGTTGCAGTGATAATACGTTGACCGGCGAACACGTCGGCGCCTCCGGAGTAACGGGCTCGGGAAATATGGGTCCAATCGGAGTCAGCTCCGTATGAATCGGGGACGCAGGGTGTCATCAGCTTCTGAATAAGGTAATTCCAGCGAAATGTGGCCTGGTTACCCCGTGCTTTGTATGCTTTTCTGAGTGTGCACATTTTGAGAATTGGTTTCATGGATATTGTTTTGTTACAGTTGTTCAAAGCCTCGACCAGAAATCGGCATCACATATGCGCATGGAATTAACCCAGCATATCACTTTAGCGTGGGGAGAGAGCGCTTCTTAGATACACGCATAACAGATTCCGCAGTTGAATAGGTAAGGCTGGAGATTGTCCTGAGACTCAAAAGTTGACCGATCCCTAGCTACCCGATCGATCCCGTCACACAGTATTTGCTTTTGCCACCTGTACCTGGTTCATCCTGGGACTCAGCTGCACGAACAACAGCCTTCTGTCTCGCCCAGGTAGCTGAAGCGTATAGACGCAACTCACTATTGGCTCAGCTGTGGATAGAACTGAGTCTTCTGCCCAAAGTTAATGAAAAATGCAATGGTTACGGTGCTTGCATGAATTTAGTAAGTGTCTTGCAGAAGAAAAGCAAAGTTCACGGACTGACACCGCAATAGCGCACGCAATACAGTATCTTCATTGGAAACAATGAAATGGCTGCAGGAAACTAATTTAACCTGTTGATTTGTCCGTTATACACTCATACATCCTTAGCTATGGCTCAATTATATTACGTTTAGCTAGTAACCTAGCAGTGAGTTCTCTTAAGCCACTACATACTCGACTGTCGAGCTCGCAGCTTCACTGAATCCCTTGCTAACTGGAGAATTATTGTGAGCAGGCTAGGTCATACTATTGGTTGCCCTCTTTGCATGTACACTGGATTTCAGCTCGACTTAAATCCACTTCTGCACATATTGGGTTAGAATTAATCTATCGTATACTCTCGACCCTCTGCGCAGAAGCAATGAGCATGTAGATTTTTTTCTCTTTGACGGACCCAAAAAGCGCCTAAGCGATGTTTAGAAATAGCAAAGAGATAAGCGACATTGTCTATTTATATGTAATGCGCATCTCCAGATCTTTCGCTCTTGTAAGATTGGTATCTGCCAATGTTACATGTCATTATACACATGCATAACGGCCCTTTGTTGCCCACGATGATCTCGGAAGATATTCTAAGCGAGAGTAACGCAGTGCAGATTCAAGCCACAAGTATAGTATTCTTCGTTGTGACGCCTGTCGTCATTATGGCCCGGCTCTGGAGTCGCGTAGCAAGGAGATCGAGACTGGGTTGGGATGATACGATCATCGTTATATCTTTTGTGAGTCTTTTCCCTGGCAATTACCATTTTTCAAATACTGACATAGACGGTACAGTCATGTGCCTTAATTGTACAGGCTGTTTTGATGGTCTCGTGCAACTACGGGTTTGGTCATCATATCAAGAACTTGACACCAAGAGACAAGTTGATGGCACTTAAGGTAAGTAGTTTGTAATGAGGACCTCCTACAATGACTCCCAATTTATTCATAACATACTGATCCAGTGTAGCTATTCTACATTGCTCAAATCTTCTACAAACTCACCATAAATCTCACTAAAATCTCGATCCTCCTATTATACCTACGCATCTTTGTCCAAAAATGGTTTCGCCGATGCTGCTACATTCTCATGGCACTCATCACCTGTTTCATGGTAGCAGCAATTATATTATCCATCTGGCAGTGTAATCCAGTCCGAGGTGCCTGGGACAAGTCGGTCAAGCCGACCTGTGTCAGCCTGGATGAGAATTGGCATGCGAACGCGGGTTTCTCTATTGCAACAGATGTCTTGATATTGACATTGCCCATGCAACCTATCTGGATGAATAAGCTGCCCATGGCTCACAAGCGGGCACTCATGATGGTGCTTACCATGGGTGGTGGTGTGTAAGTGAAACTCGAGGCTAGACATAGCACCAATGCGAACTGACCGTCGTCCAGTGTTGTAGTAACATCCATCGTGCGCATGACAACTCTCAAGACCTCGGCCAAAAGCCCCGACACAACTTGTATGTGCCTTAACTAAATATAGCCTACTCGGTATGCTGACAATTCTATGTAGATGATATAACATCAACGATGTTGACTATTGTTGAGCAGAACTTGGCCATAATCTGCACATGCTTGCCAATGTGCCGTACCCCCTTCGCTATGCTCTTTCCGCCGTGGTTCTCTGGATCAAAGATGCCAACTCACGATGGCTCTCAGCTCACTGGTAGATCTCAAGGCCAGCCTAGAGCTTGGAATCCCTATGTCGGGCCTAGAAAGGCACAAGGGGTTACGCAGAGTATCGTGCTTCTAAACGACGAGTCAGGGGATGAAGTTATGCTAGACTCCCTAGAAAGGACTGGTACACCATCGACGTTGGCAAGCGACGCCGGTGTTATCAGGAAGACGGTTGAATATGGAGTCACGTATGAGACCAACCCGGACGCCAACCGTTAATGTTGTACACGGCTGCCTCTAAAAGGCAAACAACCAGATTTATTGCACATGTCAACGTGCACGGCAAAAGTACTTTTTGTTTAGAATGTTTGTTGGGCGTATAGAATTGACTTGATATATTAGAAAAACGCACTCCAAAGAGAATTAAAAGGTGGCTTGATAGAATACTTTCTTTTGTACAAGTATGATATACACTAAATGAACCGAGAAACTAGCTCATGCCCTCCATAAACTCAACCCGATCAAGAATCATCTGTCGGTAGCCCATATACTCTTTTAGGCCCTCCCATTCAGGCCCTGACTCTTCTCCATGCCTCCACGGCTCCTTGAAACCCCAGGCGCAAGCAATCTTGTCCATTGCTGCTCGCTCCTCTTCTCTCAGCCATCGCATGCGCAGTGGTGTACCCGGCGCCCAAGTCACACGCTTCATCTGGTCCTTGTTGCTCAGTTTTGCAATCATACCCATTGATCCGACGACCAAGAAATAGCCGGAGATACCGGCGACACCAATACCAGTTGCAGTGGAGATATCCATGGTGTTCTGCCAGTAAGCGGCATATGCGGACGCCAGGCCAAAGATACCAAAGGGGAGGGTGCCCAAGGCGAGGGCGGGAGTAGTGGAATGCTTGAGAAGCTTCTGTCGCTTGAAAGCAGGAAGACTGAATGAAGCCTCCACGATGCCCAGGGCTGAATCCAGGTTCTTGGCATCAATAGCAGTCTGCAGGGCCATGTCCGCAACATCCTGCTCAACAGCCTTGATGGCAGCATTGGGATTCGACGCCACGTACTGGACTACCCCGTTCTTGACAACTGGCTTCTTCTTGGTCGCAAACATCTCGAGAACAGCAGGAAGTGACTCGGGTCGGCTCAGCGTGGATTGAATGGCGACGTAGAGCTCAAGGAACGCAGGCGTTATCTCGACATTGGGTTGCGAAATAATTGCGTAAGCCGAGTATGAAATTTTCTTGACGCTGTCGGCGAGTTCTGCATCCATCGTGGTCGGTCTCTGGCCAGTCCGCTCTGCTCCCAAGGCCATGAGCTTCGAGGTTGATGCCCGTGTTTGAGCCTCAGCCTGTCGAACCTGGGGCTGGAGGGCCTCAGCAGCCTTGAGGCATGTCTCGAGAGCCGCAGTTGTTAACTGCTGTGCTGGAATTCCATCCGTCGATAGGAACTTCTCCTTGGTGCTCTCTACGATCTTTGCCAGTTGCGCCGGGTCGGTCAGTTGTCTGGGGACTTGGGCGGCGTCGGTTGGTTGGATGTGTAGGTCTGGGTATGTCGATGAGGTCGCGGCCCATCGTACACTTGTAGTCTTTATCGTCGACTTTCGAGCATGACGAGCACTTGCTAGGAGGGCTCCGCTAACGAATGCTTGGTTGGCGACCGTATGCGTTGGCGTAAAAGCGCATCGATAGCAGACGTTGCCAATCTGCCGGGGGGCTGCTCGTGACATTGTAGATACTTCGAGATGGTGATGACGATGCTTTTGTATTTCGAAACCTTGATTATCGAGTCAACCCCAATTGGCCGTGTCGTCCTCTGGAGCAGAGGTTTCTTCCTGTCTCAGTCGTCGTTGATGCTATTCAGGAACCGACTTTGAGATTTCTAGGTTCCGCGGGCGGGAAGACCCCACTTGTGCAACTGATAAACGTGCGTTGATAGGCTGTACATCGTTGATCTTTGAAGACAGTTTAAGTGGGAGCCTACTTGGCAGGTACATGTGATTCAATAGGTTCTTACACATTCCTCGACTCAGTCAGTCATCTCATGCATGAACCTGACTTACTGGACAAATGATAATCTGACCAGGTGTTGTTCGCACGGATTGTCAGAGCTGTGAGTTGGTAATGACCGACTCGAACCAGTTCTAGAGAGCGGGCCATCTGTATCTTCAGGGAACTTGGGCGCTAGAAGAAAGCGGGGCGCAGCCCAGTTATCTATGCCCAGCGTATCCACTGAAAGTAGCGGTGCTGCCTTCCATTCTTTGCAGCGTATGTAAGCGTTCCATTGGCCATGACGAAACATGAGGTGGCTCTTGCCTTTGGGTATCCGAACTGATTCAGCCCTCCAAAAGCTTAACCTTGACCTTTAAATATCCGCTCTTTGAGTATACCTGTCTCCGACTGCTGCCTCTCCAGGCAGTCATCGTGAGACTTACATATATCACCATCGCCCAAAACGCTTACAGGCCCGCTATCAAGTCCGAAGACCCCGGCGAGTCTGAACGGCCTAGCTCTCGTTCATCCCGCCCAACGACACCCGTATCTTCAACACCACATCCGCCATCGTCCCGGTCATAGAACGACTTCGTGATGCCTCCTCCGCCTCCACCGCCCCCTCCGCCGCCGCCGGGAGGTATTGGTGGCCCTCCTCCCCCACCTCCTCCTCCTGGAGGTCTTCCTGCGCGCCCTCCAGCAGGAGCAGCCAACAGAGTATGTCTGCCCATGGAATATCCATACGAGTCGCAACAAAGACCACCTGGACAAACTCTAACATCCTTCTTTAGGGCGCTCTTCTGTCAGATATTCACAAAGGAAGAGCTCTGAAGAAAGCTGTCACCAATGACCGTTCCGCACCGCAAGTTGGAGCATCGTCAAGCTCTTCAGGAGGAGGCCCCCCTGTTGGAGGCGCACCTCCTGTCCCAGTCCTTGGAGGTGCTCCCAAGCCTCCAGGAGGATTAGCACCACCAGTACCAGGAAACCGAGCGAGGAGTAATAGCGACCAAGGATCTCGAGATTCAACAGCAGGCATGGATGCCGCGCCGCAGCTAGGTGGTCTTTTTGCTGGTGGGATGCCCAAGTTGAAGAAGAGCAGAGGAGGAATCGATACGGGCGCAAATGCCGACTCTTCATATCGATCGGATCCTGAGCCTACCACCTCCGCGCCAAAGCCTCCTGTCGCATCGGCACCAAAGCCGCCTTCAGCAGCTGCCCCAACAATCCCTGGCCGAGGACCTCCAGTACCGCCTCCGGGAGGAGCAGCGAATTTGAGAAAGACGACACCGATAGGATCGAAACCTCCGCCGCCTCCTATAGGAAAGAAGCCACCTCCTTTGCCAACATCGCGGAAGCCTTCGTCTATGTCTCTGCCGCCATCTGTGCCGTCCGCACCCTCAGCACCTCCTGCTCCCCCTCCTCCTCCGCCGGCGTCCTCTGCACCAGCTCCTCCTGCTCCTCCACCACCTCCACCCTCTTCGGCGCCTCCTCTTCCAAGTCAATCGCCTCCTCCACGATCACCGGCACCTCCTCCACCGCCGCCTCCGCCTGCTGCAGGACATTCAGCACCCTCTCTCGCTGCCCAAGCTGCCATTCGTGCCGCCGGACAAGCATCTCCAAGCTCTGCGCCTCCTCCACCTCCACCTCCTCCCCCTTCTTCAGCGCCAGCGCCCCCAAGCGCACCTTCGCCTCCCCCACCAACGACACGCTCGCGAGGTTCTTCTCTTCGCCAGTCCATGTTGGATCCAAGTATGTTCACCTTGACAGCCAATTCGGCCAACGGGGCCAAGTCTCCGAGCCCCAAGAACTCGCCCGCACCAACACCGGGTGTTGGTGGAGGCGCCCGCATTGTGATCAATGATTCCAGATGGCAGTTCAAGGATGAAGGTCTGTTCCCCAAACCAAGAGATTTTGTAGGCGGAACCAGAAAGTATAGAGCAGGAAGAGGAAGCAGTGTGCCGTTGGACTTGAGCGCCCTATGAGCATTTACGAAACTTAAGCCAATAGAAACTGTGCTCTTAGCCAGTTTGATGATCCTAAAGCTATATCGTTCCTAAAGAGATGGACAGCATAGCGATTTCTGAATAGATTGGATATTCTAGATTAAATATGACCTCGTATATAACATTATGCTGTCAAAGTAGACGACGTAGATTGCAGTGACAAGCCAGAAGAATGCTGGCAATAAATCGAAATTATCGATTCAGTGATATTCCGAATACCATGTCATGGCGCGTATAGTACAGTTGGGTTACATAAGCCTTCAGGTAGTGTACAAACATAGATCGCCAATTATCATCAAGTTTACATAGACTTGAGGTAGTTGCTCTCCTTGATCTTAGCCTTTCTCTCCTTTCGCATCGCCTTCTTGAGTTCCTCTCGTTTTTGTGCGGCCGCAACGTTGTGCTCGACGCCCTGGTTCTCCTCGCCGGTGATGTTGATGGACTGGTGCTGGAGGGGGATCTTGGGGGCGAGGGCATCGAGGTTACCCTCAGCCAGCAGCTTAGCCTCGAGAGCCAGTTTACGCTTGGCTGCCAGCTTTCGCTGTTTCTTCGATTTTGCTGTGAACGGTAGTTAGCAAAATTCGCTACTTTGGCATAATATCTTTGGTACTGCAGAAACATACAGAATTCGTCTCCGGCATCAGCGTCCTCTGCATCGCCTTCCTTCTTTACAACATCCAAGCAGGACCACAGCCACTCTGGATACTCTTCATCCTTCAATGCTACGGGGTCTTGTCCTGCTTTGAAGTAGTTCAAGCCATTCAGAACAGTTCCAGCTGGGCACGATGATCGAGAAGCAGGTGCGTCCTTCGGGGTCTCGCCAGGTGCGGTGACGGGGGTTGAAAGTTGAGTTTCGGCGTTTCGGAAAGGTGTCGTTGTCGTGAATTGGCGCAGAATGATCTGGGGACGCCGCAAGGCGGTGGCGCGCAGACACCGGGTACAGAACATGATTATTGTCGTTGGCGGGCGATGGGAGACGGAAAGTGACAAGGCTTGAGGTTCTAGTGAAATTTTGAAGGTACAGAGTGGAGAGCCAATAAGAGATGAGATAACATGGAATTGTCAGCCTCGCGCCTAAAGACAACCAATGCTGGAACTACAAATGGGAATTGACCATTGTAATATTGGAAATTGAGCAGTAGTTTTGATGTTTCTTTTCATTTCATTGCTTCCTGATATATACACAGTCATACAAGTTCTAGATGATTGCTTCATCTTCAATGGCGAGCCGGGTTTGTCACAACTCAAATCATGATATCAAGACGACAATTCCCTCGCATCTAGATAATCAAAGCCTACTCAATTTCCTCACAAACCAGTGCTTAATTCCAGTCAAGTTTTACGAGGAGAATCGGCCACTGTTGAGCTTGGCGATCTTGTCGCTTGTGTGCACCTTTGCCGCCCGGTCAAGCTCCTCATCCTTCTGGTCGACGTAGTTCTGCTGCAGGAACTTGGTGCCCTTGATCTTGTTTGACTTCAACAATTGCAGATATCGTTCTAAAAGTCCTGGTCAGCGGACGCTCAAAAGCGCATTCTCGGTAGCTCTCGGGAGAGCTCCATATCCAATCCAACTAACCTCGGAGGTGGCCGCAGTTCTCCAGGTGGTTGACACCCTCACGAACGTAGCACTTGCCCAGCTCCTCGCCAACAAGTCGGGTCATCATAGCGCCAACCCATTGTTCTCGGATAAGGGCATCTTCGGCAGCCTTGAAGGCCTTGGTATCATCGTAGTCGACGCCGTTGAAGGTGGGAGGAACGGTAGGCTTCTGAGCCTTGAAGGACTCGGACTCGGGGGTAGGCATAGTGTATTTAATTGAGCCTTAATTTGTCTCGGTTCAATTGCTGGACTGGAGTGAGGGACGGTGCGCGAGGCTGACAATGGGACTGAATCGATATCGGCAACTTGGTATGTCCGGATAGCTTGAAGCTCAACCTAAGTGAATTGGACGTCCAATGACAGCCGACCTGATTTCTCAGGCAAGCATAGGCCCACTCAAGACCACCTTCCCTGTCGGTCGCATGCGACTCACCGCCTTTGGCTGCCCCACCATTTGGCTGGCGAAAAAAAAAAAAATCTCTGCCGCGCATGCCAGGCCAACCACCAGCTTAAAACCCAGTACAAGGCGCAATCGAATTCCTTTTTCTGCATCCGCCCCCTTCCCATCCTCTTTCTTGTCTACTCATTCTGTCTAGACATCCCTCTCTATTTCCCCGTTTCTCTTAATACATAATCACAATGGCTAAGACCAAGACAAAGGAGAGCAAGAAGGCCACCAAGGTCGCTGAGCCTCTCAGCACCGTCAAGGCCGGAGGCATCACCAAGGCTTCCAAGTCCTCCAAGTCCAAGTCCAAGGAGCTTGCTAAGGCTGCTGCCAAGAAGGTCACCAAGGAGAAGGACTCTAAGAAGAGCAAGAAGAAGGCTGAGCCCGAGTCCTCTTCCGAGTCTGAGTCTGAGAGCGAGTCTGAGGCTTCGGACTCTGACTCCGACTCTTCTTCCTCGGAGGAGGAGGAGAAGAAGACCACCAAGAAGGCCGCTGCCAAGCCCAAGGCTAAGGCCGCCGCCTCTTCTTCCGAGTCTGACTCTGATTCCGACTCCAAGTCTGACTCCGACTCTTCTGACAGCGAGTCTGAGGAGGAGAAGCCCAAGGCCAAGGCCGCCAAGGTCAACGGCACTGCCAAGGCTGCTGCCCCTGCTAAGAAGGCCGAGTCTTCTGACTCTGACTCTGATTCCGACTCTGATGATGAGAGCGAGGATGAGAAGCCTGCTGCCAAGGCTGAGAAGCCCGCCGAGAAGGTTCGTACTTGAAATCTTAATTAGACATACGTGTTACTAACAACTATGGTAGAAGGCCGACTCTTCTGACGACTCGGACGACTCTGACGATTCCGAGGAGGATTCCGATGACAGCGACGACAGCTCTGACTCTGATGAGGAGGCTGGCGCCAAGGTTGAGAAGACCGAGGAGGCTCCCTCCAAGAAGCGTAAGGCCGAGGACGATGGCGAGGCCGAGTCTAAAAAGACCAAGACCGACGAGCCCACTACCCTCTTCGCTGGTAGCTTGAGCTGGAGCATTGACGACAACGCCCTGTACGAGGCTTTCAAGCACATTGAGGGTCTTGCCAACGCTCGTGTCATGACTGAGAAGGGTACTGGCCGCAGCCGTGGCTTCGGTTACGTCGACTTCAACGACGCCGCCTCTTGCACCAAGGCCTACGAGACCATGCAGGGTGTTGAGCTCGAGGGCCGAGCTATCAACCTCGACTACGCCAACGCTCGCCCTGCCGAGGCCAACCCTCAGGCTCGCGCTCAAGACCGTGCTCAGCGCCACGGTGATACTGTCAGCCCTGAGAGCGACACTCTCTTCGTCGGTAACCTTCCTTTTGATGTCGACCAGGACATTGTTCGCGAGTTCTTCAGCGAGGTCGCTGAGGTCGCTAGCGTTCGCCTTCCTACCGACCCGTAAGTAGCACTACTATCCTATCTTACTATCACATTGCTAACATTCAATAGTGACTCCGGCAACCTCAAGGGATTCGGATATGTCAGCTTCAACTCGGTTGAGGATGCCA
This sequence comes from Fusarium sp. MBC 119, assembly GCA_030411635.1. Classification (NCBI taxonomy): domain Eukaryota; kingdom Fungi; phylum Ascomycota; class Sordariomycetes; order Hypocreales; family Nectriaceae; genus Fusarium; species Fusarium sp. MBC 119. Next base: position 836,798 of record JAPERM010000042.1, on the reverse strand, counting down.
AGCAGGTCTTCGAGGCCAAGAACGGTGCCCCTATTGGCAATGGACGTATGTCTCGCAGCGTCCGCCTTGACTATGCTAGCAGCAGGCCTCAACAGGGCGGCGGCGGCGGCGGTTTCGGTGGTGGTCGTGGAGGTGGTCGCGGCGGCGGCCGTGGTGGCTTCGGTGGCCGTGGCGGTGGTGGTCGCGGAGGTGGTGGTCGTGGCCGTGGCGGCGGTCGTGGTGGCGGTGGTTTCGGCACTGGTGCTAACCGCACTCCTGCCAACTACTCTGGCACCAAGATCTCTTTCGATTAAACGTGGGCTCATGCACAACAGTTGCAGACCGAGGGCTTTGGGCGGGTTTACCAATAAGTGGGCTTTTGTGGGCTGTCGATTCAACACAAGTTAATACTCCATCGTGGAGTCGTGGGCTTTGAGAATACGCTTCACACGCGTAAAGCATGATAGACCTGGGGGCTATTACACTTGGGACCGTGGGCTCGTGGCATCTTCCAAAGACATCATTACTGGTGACTATGGCTTTTTGGTGTGTGGTTTTTGATCAAGTCTGTCAACATGACGGACACCACGTGGGCTTCTGAGGGATTTGTTGACGGCTCTTTGGGAAGAGGCTCCCGTTGTCTTTCAGACATTGTGGAGTGGACCAAGTCGGTTCTTGCGAATACTCTAGAGGGTCCTGGGGGCTTTTCGAAACGCGACTGCGATGCCTTTGCCCGTTCTCGGGCTTCAGTTGATGATGACCTCCTGCCTTTGACGATTAGACCACCTTGATTTGTTATACCATGTACGATGTATACGGGACTTGTTTTCATCTGGTTTGATGTTGGTGAGTATACCACTGCCGTTATCCTTTCGATTATGTAGTACTGGGATTCGTTCCACATCCTAGGTTTAGGGGCGCAATAAAAGTTCGATCATGTTTTTTCTTAATACAATGACATCACAAAATTTATGTGCCTTTTGCAGTTGCCATAACAAGTGAACAATATGGGTGATCGTTGCGAAGTCGAATGATGTTCTTAACCAAATCATGCGTTGTCAGAAAAAGATACGGCAGATGAAACGGACAAATTATTGACATATGAGCTCATGTTGGGCTGTAACAAGAGGAGTAAAAGCCTATTGGAAACACACTAGTTACAGGATAGCTAGGTAGAGGGTGTAGCCTACCTATCAGATGGTGTAAGTCGGGAATCTATGTATGCACGGCATGGCGCTTGAGGTGTGATAGCCGGGTACCTAGACCAAGGTACGACTCAGACTGAGACAGCGCGTGTGGAGCGACCAGTCTTATGAGAGCCCGCCCACGCGTGAGCAAGTAAACATGATGGTGCCGTGCTACGTACTCTGGTGGTCGAGAGCCGTCTATACGACGATTTGTTGGGGAGAAAAGATGCATCAACAGGGAGGATGAGTTGGGGTAGGTCAGTCAGAGGAGTCAGCTGGTATAGTCTAGGTATGAATGAGTTGGGATAGCTGAGTTGAGTGAGTCTTGAGTTTACTGTGGAATTTAAACGGCAGCGTTATTGATGACGCGAAAGGAATAGATAAGACAGCAATAGCAAAAAGAGGCGCATGTATTAGATGGTAGTCTATCGTTGGGCTTGAACTGAGGCGCTGAGCGATGATGCCACCGCGCGCCATCCCATCCAGAGCCAAGACGGGGAATAAATAACCAAGGGTTCTGTTCCCTGCAGATCCAGTAAAGTTGGCAGATCGATATGCCCGTATGTACTGCACTTTAAAGGGTCTTGTTGATCCACGTAGACAAAGCAGGCGACAATGGACATGGGTTGGTTTGATATGTAGGCAAATGAAGCCATAATAAACAAGGTTATCAAACAGGCTTTGATACATACCTAGGTGAGTCTGTAAAGCACTCAAAATTGTGAGATTCTACGACAACGTCAGCAACCTCAGCCAGCCTCAACCAGAGAATAGAAAGTTAACGATGCGATAGACGTTGGACTCATTTGGACAAACCCCGCCCTGTGCTCATGACCGGCATGTTCGTGCTGCGTGCTCACAAAGAGAGGCGGGGGCTCATGTATCGATACTTGACAGAAGCTGCTTCACCGCCCTCGGGACCACGAACGTACAGTGTACGACAAAAGTAGCGTCATCGTTACGGCATTGGGAGAAGTCTAAGAAATGGCATCATGTTCTGCTTCGAGAATGTATGTGCTTCACAGGTACACGTGATGCGCTCGCACTGTACCCCCACTCACACCCTGAAGTAGATCTACTTTAGTCGTTATCAATGGGCGTCGAGACGTGCTCTCGTGCCTCCAACAAAGAGAGCAACCATCCCATCCTTGACCAACGGCCCCCAGTTCAGCCCCGACTTCGCTGGCCAAGAAGTAACCTCCCTTTATTATTTTCGTTCTATACCTTCACTTTGTTTCGGAATCTCCTCCTTTTTCTGCATCCTCTTCTTTCATCACCTCGGTCTACATCTGAATAACATCACCTTGGAGCTCAGAGATAAGCGGAGTTACACATAGCGGACGATCTAACGCCCCCACGTTTGCGCTGCTCCGCCCCGGAACTCGATTACCGTGTTTCCCAATATCTAGGCTTCCAACAATTATCTTTCTTACCAACTCGGAACAAGAAGAAAGGATGGACGGACAAGCAAACCAGAGCTGGCAGGGAAGCAGGATGTCGCCAAACCCCTCGAGATCGAGTCCAGGGCTTCCCCAGCAGAGACGATACGACGGTTAGTTTTCAACGGCTTTGCTTTATGTACGTCAACTAACAGCCTTAGAATCTTGGGTCGAAGTAGCATCACAGCCCTCGTCTTCATCTCTGTCGAGTATCGGCGACGAGATAGTCACCACCGGTCTACGCGTTGGAAACCCGTATGTACGCCGACGACGCTTACAACCATCGGCAAGATCGCTTCCTCAACAGCAGACGGCTATCCACAGCGTGTCCGCCGCCGAGGGGAGTAGCCAGGAAGAATATGATGAGAGCGATAGCGAGGATGACCGCTTGCTTACCAGCTCGACCGAGAATGCACGACCGTCAGAGGAGGAAATGGATATGGATTCAGAAGCCGAGTCAGATGGCGATAACGTCACCGCGCTTGGACGGGTATCCGATCAACCTACCGATCAACCTGTCTTTCGTCCCCAGCCAAACGCCTTCACTCATCCATCTACGCAAAGAAGAGACTCTGCCCCAGCTATTCCAACTGCGCCCCCTCCTCACCCTCACAACGGTCTTACACGGCCATCTTTCACCCAGCGATCACAGACACGGCCCCACCGTGCGGGTCCAAGCTTCATGTCCCCGGCTGTTCGAGAGGAGAACGACGCAGCTCTTCGCGCATCTCTAACCACTCTTCTTTCTTGTGCCCATGCCGCTAGAGGCCTTCCCAAGTCAAGAGAGGAAGCAGAGGCTCAGAGAGCTGCCAGCACAGGTGTAGGTCCTAGCAACCAACCGATGGAGTTGCGACTCGTGCCGGAGTCGGAGCTGTCGACAGAGCCACCAAGACGGGCCCAGAGACCCACGGCCCCGTCTCCGCCCCGCAAACGGGGCTCTCCCACAAGATCTCTTTCACGAAACTCCGAAAGAGGCAAGCACAGCTCCGGATCGGCAACGGCCCCACGGGCTACTAAGAAGAAGAAGGTGGCACAGAGAGAAGAGCCTACTACTATCTCGCCAACTCTGCTCACCTGGGTTGTCAGCGCCGGTGTTGTTGTACTGGTATCAGTGGTGGGGTTTGGTGCTGGGTATGTTATCGGCCGAGAGGTTGGTAAGCAAGAGGCGCTGGCAGCTAGTGTTGGCGGTGTTAACGAGACTACATCTTGCGGCCAGGAAGTCATCCGATCGTCAGGTAGTGGACTACGCAAGCTTCGATGGGGTGCTGTTGGCAAGAGCATTGTTGCTTAGAAAATTCGGGTGCGATGGTTCTCAACATCTTTTTCTTCCACAATCTTCGGCAGTCAGGAGACAGACGGGACTCCCTACTGGATCTCACCAAGTAGCTGAGCGTTCTCAGGAGAGTTGATGAGGTGGTCTTAGCGGTTACGGTTACGACATACGCAAAGCTACGGTCCCGACGAGATGATGTCGGCGTTTATTTTCCATCTAACGACTCATTACGTACAGGCGGGGATACCTTGTTGCATTCGAGCAGTTTGCGTGCATTTATTTCAGAGATACAATGGGGAACTCGAGAAGGCTTCTATTCTTTCGTATGTTTATAGCTTGGCGAGTCTATTCTTGCTTTAGGTAGACACTCTCCGATTATAGGCGTCGGTAATATTCCCCTCATGATTAGGCAATTAGGGCATAGGAATAAAAAATCATACGCATATGTTTACCTACCGTTCTTTCTGTAATGTTTTATCACACTGCGTGTTGCACTTCATGGAGGGAATGTAGAAGTTATTGATATGAATAATGATATTAGGCTGCTCTGGTCCTAGGGTCTAGGGTATTGCATTGAAATGTACATGTTCATCTCGATCAACATACACAAAGGATATTCCAGAGTTATCTACAATGCCTACATCCCTATTGGACATATACATCTGGCTTACCCTAGTGTCCCAAAAAATTGGTCGCGTGAAGAGTCTTAAAGTTTGAGACAAACCCGGTAACGTGGTACTGAGTCCCGTGGACATCCCGTAGTACACACGGGTTAGCCAGGCACGAGAACACAGGAAGACATATCTTGAAGGCGTAATAAACCTTGGAAAGTCAATATACCATCCATTTGATGGTCTGTCACGAGACAGAACGCCCGGATGAACCAACTCAGACAGCAAAGACATTCGAGGTCCTACCCGAGATCCGATGTTTCACGGGATCGTCACAAGACGTGGCTGAACCCCCAACGAGGGTCAAATGTAGGTAGACATGAAGATGAAAGGGTGCGAGGAAAAGCCTCTGCCCGGCCTTCGATCATATCTGCCGGCGTCTCTCATAAGCCCCTGTCCGGGCCGTTACGCAAGTCGGCACCGGCCGGGACGGAAGAGACACCGGGGGCCGGGTTGTCGTTCACCGTTCCGTCTCACGAATACGGAAGGGAGGCGGGCGACCTTTTACCTTCTCATACAAGATGAGCTGCCCCGCGACGTCAGCCCATATTAAGCGGGGCTTCCGAGACGTGGTTTAAGTGATCGGAGTGATCCGGGGATTTAGAAACAAACATAGTATGTTTTTTGTTGTTCTTCGCGACGGTTTCAGGGGTAGCAGCTGGGTTAATTTGTGACATTTCCGGCGGTATTGTAGCCTCGAAGTCCATTGTATGATAGGTAGTTCATTACCATGATACCTTTGTCCGAGGTGGTCTTCGAGACCAGAATAACTTACCAATAACACCAATTATGCCGAAGCACAATTGCAGCCTCAATGTTCGAAACAGCATACGAATCCCTCTGAGACACCTTACACAAGACACTGAGGCAGATCAGCATGTGAATACGGAGGCTAGAATTGAACCGCATTTTCATCCTGGAAACATCAAAACCATGAAGAAGCCATTGACCAATGGCCAGCGTGGTCTTATTCATCGAAGACCCTGAAAATGATTCGAGCATCGTCACATCAAATAGCCGGTGGTTCACGGCTCATGAAGAGTCGGGTTCTTATTCGGACCATGGCTGCACAGCCAATCATGGTCTTGGTTGACAACTCATCAGACCATTTTCTGGTAAAATTCGAGAACCAGGACTATGAGGAACAAGGGCCAGGGAGCGGATGGTGGACCATTGAGAGTGAGGGGAAAGAAGAAAAATAAATTTTCCTTTGTCTCAGACTTCTTATGATCATTGACGATCGCGAGGACGGGCAATTGGTGATCTGAGATGATGTATACAAAAATGCCTATTGGGATGCATAAGGTAACTCAAAAATCGTCGAGACTTGGCGATGCCCAGGTGCAGTACATAAGCGATTAATGCCGCCAAAAGAGCAATTCCATTGGAGGGGCCGATAAGAATGCGAAAAAGGAGGGTGGAGGGTGGTCGAGATCTGGCACCACAAAGGTAGATGCGAATACGAATCCGCGATTCCTAGCCAATCATATCACACCCTTTCTCGACGGGAAGACATCTGCCCCACTATTTCCAGGTACCGTCCGTCATCGGGTTCCGTACCAAACGTTTTACAGAAGCAGCAGCACCTCATGCCCACTGTACTGTAAATCTTGAACCACCACAGGGGGCAGGGCAATTCCACTAAATCTCGAAAGAGTGCAGGCGGTGTGCCGTGCTGTTGCTGGCAGCTGCTCGGCAGGCGGGTGGGGTTCTCTTTCCCAACTAAAAGATACCCCGGTCCAAAAAAAAGACGTCGGGGTCTGTCGCAATTACATATCAGTTAATCTCCTTCGCCATCTGTTTCCCTTTTGTTTTCCTGTCAGTCTCAACCTTTATAGACTCGCCATTGGGAACTCTTGTGTGCTCCTGGCGTTAAGGGCGATTATTCCCTGTTATCTATCATCGTCTCTTCATCTTTGAATCGTACCGCAAACACCACATCCCCCTCCTCACGACACCCAACCATGGGTCTCCTCCACGAGCTCGCGGGCCACCCGCTCGCGCAACAATACCAACAGCTTCCCCTGGGTCAGCAAATTGGAATTGGCCTGGGAGCGTTCATCGCCCTCTCCGTCATTCTCAATGTTCTCAACCAGCTGCTCCCCAAGACCACCAACGAGCCCCCTATGGTCTTCCACTGGTTCCCCTTCATTGGAAGCACTGTCACATACGGAATGGACCCCCCAAAGTTCTTCCAGGAGAACCGCGCTAAGGTGAGTTCGACACTGCCAAAAGTTTCTAGATTTGGGAACGGGCATCGGCTATTGGGGGCGCGAGACGCTCTCGAGGCTGTGATGCCAGAAATCAAATGCGGCGATAAAGGCTAACTTTGCTCCAGTTTGGCGATGTCTTCACCTTTGTCCTTCTCGGCAAGAAAACCACTGTTGCTGTTGGCCCCTCTGGAAACGACTTCGTTCTCAACGGAAAGCTCAAGGATGTCTCTGCTGAGGAGATTTACACTGTCCTCACCACTCCTGTCTTTGGCAAGGATGTTGTCTACGACTGCCCCAATGCGAAGCTTATGGAGCAGAAGAAGGTGAGAAACAACAATCAACCACTGGCAGAAAACGTACTAACAAAACTGCCTATAGTTCATGAAGATTGCTCTCACCACCGAAGCCTTCCGATCCTACGTTCCCATTATCTCCGCCGAGGTGCGCGACTACTTCAAGAAGAGCCCTGATTTCAAGGGCAAGTCTGGTATTGTCGATATCCCCAAGAAGATGGCCGAAATCACCATCTTCACTGCCTCGCACGCCCTTCAGGGCAGCGTCATCCGCAACAAGTTTGACGAGTCTCTGGCCTCTCTCTACCACGACCTCGATATGGGTTTCACACCCGTCAACTTTATGCTTCACTGGGCTCCTCTCCCCTGGAACCGCAAGCGTGACCACGCCCAGCGCACTGTTGCCAAGATCTACATGGACACTATCAAGGAGCGCCGTGCTAAGGACAATGATGAGACCGAGCACGACATGATGAAGCATCTCATGAACTCGACCTACAAGAACGGTACCCCTGTCCCTGACCACGAGGTCGCCCACATGATGATCGCCCTCCTCATGGCTGGCCAGCACTCGTCTTCGTCCACTAGCTCCTGGATCATGCTCCGTCTCGCCCAGTACCCCCATATCATGGAGGAGCTCTACCAGGAGCAGGTCAGAGTTCTTGGTGCCGATCTGCCTCCTCTGACTTACGACGACCTTGCCAAGCTGCCCCTTAACCAGGCCATCATCAAGGAAACCCTCCGCCTTCACGCTCCTATTCACTCCATCATGCGCGCCGTCAAGTCTCCTATGCCCGTCCCTGGAACCAAGTATGTCGTCCCGACCTCGCACACTCTCATTGCCGCCCCCGGTGTCAGCGCTTCCGATCCTGCCTTCTTCCCTAACCCCAATGAGTGGGACCCTCACCGATGGGAGACCGATTCGCCCAACCACCCCAGAATGGCCCGTGCCAACGAAGACGAGGAGAAGATTGATTACGGTTACGGTCTCGTCAGCAAGGGTTCTGCCTCTCCTTACCTGCCCTTCGGTGCCGGTCGTCACCGCTGCATTGGTGAGCACTTTGCCAACGCTCAGCTGCAGACCATTGTTGCCGAGGTTGTCCGTGAGTTTAAGTTCCGCAACGTGGACGGCGGTCACACCTTGATCGACACCGACTACGCGTCGCTCTTCTCGCGACCTCTGGAGCCCGCCAACATTCACTGGGAGAGACGCCAGTAAATTCATGCTTGACGGAAATGACGAAAAAAACACGAAACAAGTTGTATATATGCAGCAAATGCAATTGGCATGCTGAGGAGTTGAGTGTTTGTAATGGCTGGGCTGGTTCTTCAAAAAAGAAGTGAAGTGTCATGCAAAGCCAGCAAAGTTCTGGCTATAGAATCTATAAATTTTTAATAAGCAACGATCAAAAGATGAATTATTTACCTTAATTTTGGACTAGTTTCGTGATGGTGGTATTGATCTCATTTATAGGTGAGGCGATCTCATGAGGCATTGGAATTGCGTTTATGTGAAGTTGGAAGTTGGCAGACTAAACCCCACTGAGGCGAGCGCCATCAATGACGACGGTACTGCATTCAAACCAGCTCTTGATTATTCTCAATTTGAAGTTCAACAGTGCATTCTCCGACATCATCTCATCAATTGTACAGCCAAATTTAGTTGGACAAGGATCCGATAATCAATACTACGCTTAGAACCATACCCTTGGCCAAGCTGGGGACCAGTAGCTCATCATCCAGACATCATGAGCGAGTCATATGGCCCTCTCGTTCGCCTCTGGGGTCTTCATCCTTCTAAACTCCCGGTTGCAGGGGCCCAAAGCGAAGAGCTCAAGGTCCTTCTCGGCTCAATCCTTCTTGAAGCTGTACCCTTTATAGATACCGTCCCATCCGAGATACCGTCCGCGGAGCCTGCTACAGAGCTTCGCTCCACGACTGATCTATGGAAGCACAAGAGTGTCAAGAATTTTGATGGTTCTACGGCACCTGTGCATGTATTTGAGCGTACCATAGATGCCGAGACTCTAGGAGTTGTCGCTCAGAAGAATCCCAGCCTTGGTATCAGTCCCGACAAAGCCCAATCGGAGCTATGGGCATTACGACGAAGCACTCACGAAGCGAAGAAGGAGAAAGGAACGGCGGATTGGGATGAATTTGTGAGATGTTTCAAGGAGCAGCATGCTGAGGCGGAAAAGGTGTTTACACCAAGCGTTGTAAGCTTCAAACGGCTCCAAGAATGGGATTGTTCTGGCATCGAGATCCAACTCGAGGGTGATACCTGGACCGACTGGACACTCCGCCGCGAAGAGTCTGTTCATGATCTTCCCGGTCCGCTATCAAAACGTGTCTTCCCCGTTTTACAAGCCACAACTGCTGTGCGCGGTCGCAAGGAGTTTCTGGTTGTCCAGATCGCCATCCGGGCCAGTGACGAAGCAACAGACGCAGCCGCTCACGAGAGTCCTATCCGGGCGGCTTACACGAGCGTGGAGCGGATCAGGGAGCTGGAGGATGGGACTTTGGAGTGGATGATGGGCACGGCGTCTGATGCGAAAGGCTTGGTGCCTATGTGGGCGCAGAACCTGGGTTTGGCGGGTGCGGTGGCCAAGGACGTGAGCAAGTTTATGCAGTGGATTGGCGAAGAGAGACAGAAGGGCAAGAATGCTGAGGTTATTGGTGACCTGGAGTAATGGGGATGGCTTCGATGCGTAGATTAAGGCGAAGTTGGCTCGGCCTATACGAATACCAGCTGGTCATAAGTACTCAGGAAGTAGAAGATTAAATCCACTTGATAATTACATTTATCCCTTTTCTTATAATTACTAAACTTTAAAAACACATAGTGGTGTTGTTCAGCACTGTTCAATACTGCATGTAAGTGAGCGAGGTAGCTCCTGCCTCCCGTTCTGTCCCTCCTTCCTTCCCAGGCTACTTTTAACACTCTTTCACTCTTGTTCACCTTCCCAGCTACTTCCTTCCTCATATACTATCTAAGTACAGAAACATCTAGTTGGAATCTTTTTGAGACACCATAACTTCTCCCAAACAACACTCGCCATCCCCTGATGCTTCTGGTGAATACCTTCACTTTGCGACGGCAGCCTGGGTCATTCCATCGCCATCACGTCAAATACTGGGACAAATATCACCCCAAATATATTTAGGATGGTTCAGCATCGCCGCCGCTCAGTTCCTGCGGGAACTGGTGCTCCTCCTTCGCCGCCATCAAGCCAAACCTCGAACAACTGGCCAAATGCAACGGCTACTTCGATTCTCATCCCTGCTATCACACGCCTGTCTACACCTTTGATGCCAGATCATGCGAAGAACGAGGGAATGAAACTTCTCAAGCAGGCAGAGGCACTTGCGAGTATGAACTTTGAGCTCAGCCTCCGCGCTGTCTCTTCACTCGCGAATCGGCTTGAACAAGATGTTCAAATGCTAGTTATACGCACTGCCGAAGACCAAGAGTTTAGACGGAAAAATGAAGACAGAATGACAAAGATGATGCACGAAGTCCACACAATCAAGGCGCACATGGCTCCGATGGAAGGCATCCAGCCTGCCACTCAGGCTGACGTTGAAAGGCTGCAGCAAGAGATGAGAGAGTCAACGTTGGAATGGAACAAGCAACTGGAAGACGCAAGAGTAAAGATAGACGATATTTCGGGTCGACTAAGACAGGCCTCTCAGCCAGTGGTTGTAAAGAACAATGACCCAGTGCCGAATACACCTCCAACTCCAAGAAGGGAGACACGATCAATGCGACGGGCAAGGGAACAGCTCAATTCAAGCACACAAAAGCAGCGGGGTGAGTATTCCTCATCAGTAAACTCACTTAAGTAGGTACTGACTTGCAGCAAAGGCCTTCCCTCTTCATCGAACCCCGACTTACGCATTAACGAAGCCATCAGCTCTACCAAACGCTGGAACCGTGAGCACAAGGTTACAGAGATGAAAGACAACCAATTCATTGCCAGATATCTCAAAAAGCAAGGGCAACGAGATCCAGGACTGGCAAAGATACTTCAGCAAACGATTCAGAAGCGTACATCAAAGGCCGGCAAGATCAAATCTGGTAAGGCAAGAAACCCACAAAGTTTCGAGGAACTTTGCCGCAATATGTCGTGGCAGGATGTCATAGCCACAGCAACAGATGTTTTGGTGACCAACAAGGCACAGACTCTGCGAGCCTTAGGTCAGGCCTGAGTTGGCGATATAGAGCTGGTGGTTCTGCGATTTTTGGCAACATTTTGACGAAAGAAGCATAGAGAAGCGTCAAGATGATGGATGCACTTGAAGATTCAGAACAGAAGATACCATGGAATTTGTCCAGATTTTTGGGCGAATTGTTTAAAATATTTAATGGTATTGGGATCTGAGCCCATAAGTAATTAAACCATCCCTTACCCAGATCCTGGGCTACACCTAAACGCCATTTGCCTGCCATGAGTTTATTTCCCCATATCACCCGTGAGTACTTTGTAGTCTTAACCACCATCCGTGGCATTTAGTCATCCGTCTCGATACCGATGGACGAGTTCTTGAGCTCGATTTCTGACTTGAGCTGCTTGATGGTTTGCTCAATACGGGACCTCAGGATCTTGTTCATAGTGCGAGCCAGCTCAGCCTGCTTGTTGGCCAGTTGCCTCTTGAGATCGTTGATGATATCCTTGACACCCTGCTCCTCATCACGCTGGGCACGAGCATCATCGTCCAGATCATCGTCATCATCATCGTCGTCATCCGAAACCTCCTCGGATTCGTCCGACTCAATACTCTGGAGAGCCGCAGGGGTGTTGACTTGAGTGGTCGTCATAGGCGTAGCAGCATCCATGCCCGTAGCAGGAGTTTCCGCTGTGGTTTCGTCGACGGCGAAAGCAGCTTCCAGATCGGCCTCGAGATCGGGGTCGTCGTCGCCGAACATATCCTGGCTCTGGAAGTAGTCCATGCTGTCGTCCATCTCGCCCTCAGCATCCTCCTCTCCGAGATCCTCCTCGTCGTCTTTGCTCTCGTCAACCCATTCCCAGCGCGTTGAGCCAGCCTTGGCGTCCTCAGCCAGTAGGCGTTCGACTTCTGCTTCTTTGTCTTCTATCTCCTTGCGACTGATGGTCTTTGCAAATCTTCGGTTTGCACAATCGTGCATGGGTGGTGTTAGGCCATGTGGCCATCTAAAGTGCTGATCGATCATGCTCGGTAGAGGTGCTTGCCTGGCTTCTGCTTCGGTGGGCACTTTTGTATGAACGAGAAGCATCTGGCAGATATCTGCTGACTTGAGAAATGACTTCCTATCCCATGTCTTCATCGCCTCGGTAATCGTAGGCAAGTCCACCATGACAGCGGCGAACGGCTGGCCCTTGACTGTCAAGACCGCCCTTCGGGTATCCTCTTCGAAGAACTTAAGTTGAATGTCTGCTCCTCCTGCGTTGCGCGGAATACCCATCTTGCCGTTCTCCATACACCAGCGCACATACTCGCAGTGCTCTCCTGGCATCATCCTGAGGACAAATTGTTCCTCGATGGACGGATCCTTTTCTCGATCGCTCGCCTCTGAATCATAGCCATCTCCTGGCGGATGCACTGGTGCGCGTCCCTTCGGCTTCACCACTACCGTTGGAGTGAGTCCTGATTTTGTCGGCTTGAGCTTTATCTTTGTCGTCGGATGCGCCGACCCTAGTTCGTCATCTAGATCGTCGTGCGCACGCTTCTTGCTCTCGACGAGTTTCTGTGTTGGCTTTGGTTGTCGACCAGCTTTTGTCTTTGTAGGGGGTTGGTCGGCGGGTGTTGAGGGCTGTGATTTTCCGATCTTGAGCTTCACTTTGCGGCCACCCTCGGTCGGGGTTGGTGTCGGCGCCGGGGCACCTGGGACGGCTGGGGCTGAGACTGACGGTGTCGCATTTGCATCGGCAACAAATGAAGAGGATCGGCTGACGTTGATTTTGAGACGAGGTTTCGCGGATGCCTGGCCATCCTTTGGCGCGGGTGCAGACATGTTGGCGATTGAGAGCTTGCAGAGCTAGGAGCCTGCGATGCTCACTGCTGAGCGAGGAGCAGGTTATGTAAACCGCGATACCCTGTTTTGGACAGATCGAAAGGAGAGGAGAGATGAAGAAGCTTCAACAGGCCAAAGAGATGCTGAGAAGTGGCGAAAGCCGTCTATTTATAAGGTGAGTAAGTTCATATGGTTGAAGTAGGAGAGAAAGATTGACATCGAGTTAGTTAGTGCCCGGGGAATCGCGCCGCGCGAACCTGGAAAGCATGATGGGTTTGATGACTGGAGATGGCCCACTTTTATCCGTAGGACAGTGAATCGCATTTATCGCTATCTATTTCTCTTAAGCATGCTATGTTCTCGACCTCTCAAAGACTGAGGGGGCAATCAAGGTCGTTTTTCTTTCATAATTTGAGCTATTTCTAGTAGTTTCATATGCGTTCCCAGGACAAAAATGAACAAAAAGAGAAAAGATTGGTATCTTAATTACTATCCAGAATCAACGCCACCCAACACCATCAATGCCTCGTCAGATAGGTATTTTTTTTTTTTTGCGAGATTGTCTTTAACTTGGTACATCCAATAAATAACGAAGATGAAGAAAAAAGACTTCTGATTTTACCAGTCGATGCCCGTCCATCCATAAGACCCATCTACATTGTGCCAACCACCGTTTTCAATACTATCCTCCCAGCCCATCATCACGGCCAAAAGTCGGCATCCCATGGCACTTACAGTGCACACGATCTTGTCGCTCGACTCGGAGAGAACGGCGAGGTCCATCATATAGGCTCGACCAACGAGGCTTCGGAGTCTCAGTGTTTCCTCTGAGGGTGGTGCCATGTGCCTGGCTTCCTCATTCACATCCTCGACATTGACTCCTGCAGGTGCTTCGGCAGCATTGTTCTTGCTGTCGACACCGAGATTCCAGAACAGAGGAGCGAAGAAACCGCCTTCCCAGCCAAACGTGTTTTCAACAAAGTTGTGGAGCGAATGCAAGTTGCCGCTGGCGCGGGCAATAGCACCCTTTGAAGCCAGACGAATTCGATCCTGAGAAAGGATAGTATGCGAAAACTCGGGCTCTTCATGGACTGTGGGGTCGTCTGAGGCCAAGACGGTAATGTGATGTCGTTTACTGGGGTCTTCGGTACCAGTCATATTGTAATATTCTTCCACGTATTGACTAACCTGCTTGAGGTAGACATCGGCTGGGATATAAGTGTCGCGATATTGGAATTCGAGAGGATGCTGATCACCATGACGAACATGAAGTCCAATGATGGGTGCATGTGTCGTAAGACTATCCTCCGTGTTCGCCTTTGCCTGGAGTCCAGTCACACGGTTGTCGACGTAAGCTTGATCATCCTCGCTTAGGAAGAAAAGGTCCTCATATCCGATGCGAGCCAACTCGAAGAGATCTCGCAGACCATTGTCGGTTCCAGCAACACGATGATTCTGGGCTAGCAACGCCGGGAACACCTCCTTTGCTGTTGCAGCCGAGACAACCAAATGGCGAGCCTGGAAGGGGCAAGGAACCATGTGGTGTCTAGGAGGTGGACGGCATTCTGGGACCGGAGGAGCATCAAAAATCTCGGACCAGGGACCATAAGCCCAACGTTTATCAACAAGGAAGAACTCCCGGTCCAGCTGCTTAGCAAGTCCGTAAAAAGTCCACAGCATCATGAGCGTGTTACCGAGGCCAGCATCGGTCGATTCCAATACGAAAGTCATTGTACGCTCACAAACAGGCTTATGCTTCAAGTGTTTCTTTTCCACCCCAACAAACTTGCCCTTGTTTTTGGCGCGGATTGCCTTGTTGGGGGTAAGAAGTCCTGATCGTTCGGCCTCGTAGACATCGATATAGTATTCATCTTGGGCATCATAGCTGATGATGGCCTTTTCTGTGAGAGGAGCCTTATGATGAAGGTCTCTTGCTCGCGAAGAAACCTCTCGACACTGACTGCCCATCTCAGCGTACTGCTCCATGGTCAAAGGAAAATTACCATTCGGTGGAATGAAGACGGTCCACTTCGAGCGGCCTTTGTTATCGTTGATGAGGATGGGCGTGGGGAAGTCCGGAAAGGCGTCCTGGCCTACCATCTCAAACTCCTCCTGGCCAAAATAAGGCCAAACTGCTGCTGGGATAACATCAGGATTCTGGAAAGCCAAGGCCACAAAATATAGGATTGAAAGAAAGATTCCAAGAAGAAAAAGTCGTCGAAAGACTCGGCTCGGTCGAGTGACCAAGATCTGACTCGAGGTCCTTTTGGGAGGTCGAGGTACCAGCGCTGGAAGAGCTGGAGAAGCAGGTGGTGAAAAGAAAAGATGGTTGAAGTTGAATCGTGACGAAGTCGATGAAATTGGTCCACGGTCTTGAGAGTTGTAAGAGCTAGCTCGGCGTAGGTTGAGTGCAGGCGGCACCACCAGCATCTTGGATTGGGTTGGAGTTGACATCGTGAAATTTTAAGGAATGTGGTATAAGTAAAGCAATCAAGCTGAACAAGTGAAGAAGGGTCGGTAAAATAAATTCGATGTGAGTTTCTATGAGCAGCCACGAAGTGTAATGATAGAAAATCCAGGAGACGGCAAACCAGGTCGTGCTCGTTGAATAATTTGAATATGAAGGAATGTCAAGAATGATTCGTATGAATACTGTTGGTCTTGACCCGTTGGTGCAACCCGAGCAAACAAGCCTCAGTTTCTTTGTTTGCACAGTATTCGGATACTTCTGAGCGGGAAGTGTTTTCTTGTTCGATGGCCAGGCAATCGTCTTACTCGAGGATCCGTGTATAGCGTTGGTCGTTATGAACGGGAGCGAATCATCAAGTCGTTCCGTGAATCTCTTTCAAGCGCTGAGGAATCGTATACTTGAAGAGAAGTTCAATCGAATGGGAGTTTTGAACAACCCGTGGTCTAAAAATTCAACAAATGCGATAGAAGTAAGACGTAAGGAACGTGTGGAGAATCAAATAAGAGTTCAAGCTGTAAGTGAAGACATCAAGCCTTCAACCTGCGCTGTAGAGAATCAGAATAGAAAAATGAGAACATAAATCCCCGCGGGGCACAGAAAAGAGAAACAGAGGTTCTAGAAACAGACGGCTAGAAGAAGGTATATTAAATAAATTGCTTGGGATCATGGACTTTTGGTAGGTGGAATATGAAGACCAAGACTAGATGGGGCCGGGGCCAGGGCAGGGAGCATCCCGGATGGGAAGCAACTCCGAAGCAGCACCTGCCTCGGGATGCTTCAGCACGGATAAAACATCAGATTATACTACGTACTTTACGGCAGGTGCACCTTTTTGGCCGCATTTCTATCCGTACTTTCCAACCTGGTAGTAAGCAGAGAGAACTTGAGTTTAATAGCCACAATCCTTATGATATTCCTTCAAATCCTATCACTTCCATACTCAGAAACCATCTACATAGCCACCCCGCTCCTCAGACCATTTAATGTAAGTGTCAAAAGCTAAGCCAAGCACAGTGTCGCGTCGGGTTGCGGGGGGACTCTAGAGGAGCAGCAAACAAAAGAACGTTGGGGGTTTGATGATGGTTTGCCTCAGACTGATTACGCAAGGGGGCGCCAGACGCTGTGCACAGGACTGCTCTCTACCACGGTATAACGTCAACAGGAAACACATCGTGTTCCGGCTACCGACGATCATCCCACGGAAGACAACAGATCTTGTGCGATTTGAGTTGCGTATTGTTACAGAATCTCGAGAATCGACCAACTAAACGAGCGCTTCTAGCATGCATGAAATAGGCGACATGGCGATGATCTCACTGGTGGTCGTTCTATCACCAGACAAAAACTGTCAACGGTGTTTGGCGGTTAGTAACCGAAACATACCTGCAACTCCCGATACATACTCCTATAACTTACCGCTTATCAACATTTGCGACTCGTTGAATCCTCAAAAAAGCTCATTACTTTCCTAGCTCTCGTGAAGTCCGAGAGCCTCGCACCCTAGTCCGCGCTTCTGCAAGGTACAGCTCCTTGCTAATCTTGCAGGGGTGGGCAAAAGCAAAAAAAAGGCCGGGGTTCTTGGTCTTTTGCTAATTCCAGACCTGTTTCAGATTTGGCAACTTTCAACGGTCAGGGCCAATCAAAGACAGGCGTCAACAACACCCCTCACAACGTCCTCCTAGTGTTAATATCAAGGACCGTGTCAAGTCAGCCAAAGACAACAGTGACCAGGCCTCTTGAGCTCGTCGTTTCGACCACAATTGGCAAGAAACAAGAGCCCTTCATGGCGTTTCGAAATACCAAGCATTCTGCGTGGGGGTGAATAAACCAATCAATACAGAATAGGAACGGAACTTGACTGTAATGATGTGCCGTGCCGTGGTCAATCTATCGGATACTTGTTCCCATTGATGTTTTATGTTTGTGTGAGAAACATTCTCGGGTCCGAGCATAAGCCTCGTGTGAAGTTGCCTGACTCGACTGTCGTGCCATCATTCGAGCTTAGATCGTGTAAGAATTCATGCACAGTTGCTAGCCACCTTACTTGATGTTTCGGTTGGGTCAATACATTGGGGGTCGCCGCTGGGTGTAAGAAAATATGGTCTACTAAGATCTGAGTATCTTCGATGCCTCTCTTCTTAAATTTTATAATTTTAATCGAATGTTTATAAAGAAAATTAGTACAATAGAAGACTTTAGGGCCTGAATTTATATTACATAGTCTAAGTTCTTAATATAATTTTTTATTATATTATTCTGGCTTATTAGACTATTACTAGTCATTCTCGTGTTTTTCTTCACCCCGAAAAGGTGAAATTCGCCAACCCCAGAAGCATTCGCAGACTCCGGCAATTCCGAGTTTGTCTCTATCGAATTCCCAAAATGATAAACTTGCCCAGGAAAGTGGTAGTCTGCACACATTGGTTATGAATGTACCAGAGAAAGGACTATTTATCCTCATTGATGGTTACGACGCATATCACAGTTTATGTTAACTTCGATCTTGGAATATGTGTATCAGAAATCTCGCATTCTTATCTTTCTGATTTCGTTCCTTCTCGTTCCCCGTCATTAACTTAATGCAACCGCAGAAGGTTGCAAATTGGACGTTGCCGCCAGATGATTCCACCTCCAACTCATCATGATATAGTACACAACTGAGACTATCTTTGCCCAAGCAATAAAGTCAAAATAAGGAAATAATCCATCGACAAGAGAAATGTCGTCGCCCGCTTCCTGGTCCAAAGAAAAAATTACTCACATAACACAATGCGGGTTTCTGCGGTTTGCTGTTTCTCACCGAGTCCCGGAAACGAACATATAATGCGGGCGCCCATATGGACAAAGAATGAAACCAAGTCCTCCTTGACCCTGCCATTCCGCGTTCTCTTGCCCATGACAAACGAAAGTAATATCGGGTATAACGCAAGCAAAAACCCTTTTCCCGCAAAAAAACAATACCATTCCCTAAACGCCTGTATGCTCAACACCTCTTCTCACCCCAATCACTCTCTAGAAAGAATGAGAGAAACTAAGACATGCTCGACCCTCTCTACTCTTCTATGCCTCTGCTAACGCGTCTTTGTTCTCCTCGGGGGGGCTTGGTGTAGGGGTTCGGCGCAATGGTTCAAAATTGGGCTCTGCCAAGGAGTCCATCTTCTGCCCACTTGCCAGCCGTACGCTACCTCGCTTGCCCCGTACCACCTGTCCTCGTTCAACTCGATCCTGGAGCATTTCGTCCAGAAGATTGTTCATTTCATCGACACCTCGACTTCGCTTCTTCTCGGGCTCTGCGGGCTTGGTGCTGCTGGGCACATCAGTGTGCGATTCCTGTTGCGGAGGTGGCGAACGAGGCTCAACAGTGGCTTCGGCTGTATCTCGCGATCGCGCCGCACTTCTCAACGCTGCCAGCATTCTGTCCTTGTCGTCCAATCTCGCTCGCAGATCAGCAATCTCAGAGTCTTTCTCCCTGAGTGCAGCAGACACGCTGTGATCTTCTCCGACCATGATGCCCTTGTTCGGGGCTGCGAAGCCTACCGATGCACGACTGGAGCTAGCACGACGTGCTTGAAGAAGGCGCTTTTCCAATGTCGCGATATATCGGTTCTTGTCCACAAGATCAGCCTGCAGGGCACGGTTCTGAGCCGTTAAAGATGCTGTGCCGTCACCAAATTCGCCAGCGCTGTCGTCGTCCACCTCGCCTACCTCGTCTCCAATCTTCTGGCCGCCACTAGAGCGACGACCGATGGTGGATGATGCCGAGGTCATTGATGATGTCCGCTCCATGAGCGGCTTGCCACCCACGGAGGTAGCCACCGAGGAGCGAATGGATGCCGGTAACGAGATCTGCGAGAATTGTGAAAATCGGGCATATTGGCCGAGAGAGCTCATCGATCCATTTGAGTTAACACCAATCGACTTAGAGCTGAGGATGAGACGATTTAGGTGGTCGATCCGCTCCTTGAGTGCCGTCCGTGCAAGCTGCATCTCGAGAATTTGTTCCTCGTGTCGTTCAGCCGCCTCGGCTTCTCTGGCCTTTTCCTCCTCTTCATTATGAACCTTGTCTTCCTCTACCACTTCTTTCTTGTTCTTTTTCGCCTGTGATTCTAATTGTTGACGCAGTTCCGTAATCTCCATGCGATAACGCTCAAGCAAAACTCTAGCTCCACCTTCACCACCAGCTCCAAGGGCTTCCTCAGCTCTCTTCGCATGACTGATAATATTGTTCTTGGCTCTCGAGGCGAATTTGAGCGTATTGATCGTTTCCAGCGTATGGTTGTTGGCCAACGCCGCGCTGTTTCCAGCTCCAATCTGAATCGTGCAGAGAATACTGACGAGAGAGTTTCCAGACAAAGCTCCCTGCAGCAGTCGAGTGAGTTTACTGTCACGATAAGGAAGATGTTTTCCCTCTTTGTCACCACCCTTGGCTTCCTTCTCTTTCCATTCCGAAAGCTTTGAGATGACGGTTCCGAGAGTAAGCAGACTCTTATTAATATGAGCACCTTCTTGTCTGCGCTCCTTCGACTCTGCAGCCTTTTCGGAACCAGCAAGATCGATCAAGCTCAGTGTCGACACTCGGACGCCGCCGGGCAAAAGACCAGATCGCTTGCTGTCGTTTACAACTGCAGCGCCGGGTATTCTCTCTCGAGACTCTACCACAATCTGTACAACCGCATGACTTCGGGAACTGCGGGCGTTGAACTGGGTACTCGCGGTTCTTCGAGCCTGATCACCGCGCGCAATGACACGCAGAAGCTGTGTGGGACTCTGTACTATTTCTTCTTTCAGAGGAGTAGCATAGACACCTCGCTTGCTGTCCTCGCGGAGCTTGATCTCATCCTGTTGTGCTGCCCCTCCAACACCAGTTGCGGTAGGCATGCTCAATAGGTCATGGATTTTCTCATTGTAAATCTCCAGATAGCTGACTCGTAGCAGAAATTCTCGTGATGGCGTTTCTCGGATGTAGGAAAAGATATCGGTGATGGCAAGGGGAATCACACCTGGTGATGAAGCGGTTCCCTGCATCGAAAATGTCTTGCCAGTGCCGGTCATACCGTAGGCAAAGACAGTTCCATGATAACCCTCCATAACTCGTCGGACTAGCCGTTTCGCAATGTGATCGTATACTCTCGAGTTATTGTCATGTGTCGTAAAAACATTGTCTGAAGAATGTCAGTTGTGTTTACGACTTCTGAAATATCAAATCACATACCATAGAAATGATCACCACCATCCTTTCCTCTAAACGAGATGAGCGACTTGCGCCCGTCGACCATCCATTCACCTTCAGGGCTCCCGTTGCTCCCATTGGCATCTGGCCGGACTCGTACACTCACAACAACGTTGCCCTTGCCGTCATGCTTAGACGCTCGCTTATCGGCAGAAGCATCGGACTTCTGACCCGCGCCCTCCACAGGGTCATCATATGTTGTGGCTGAAGTAGAGTAAGAATCCTGTGCCGAAGAGCTGCGACTCTGAGGCGGTGATGAAACGCTGATCAAACCGTCAGACATGCGTACGTTGTTAATAGACTTTCCATCTCCACTGCCGTTGAGAAAACTTGGCGTGCTCGAACTGAAAGTGCTGTACATCGACTCCTTCGCGGGTTTGGACGATTTCCTTCGGTTTTTATCGACAGCTCTTGGGCTGGGTGGCACGCCACTAGGTGTACGAGTGTCGCCTCTTGGCGGTTGTGGGAAAGAGTTGATGCTGACACTCTTGCGGAGGGTCTTTCCGGCACCATTAACCCCCGCGCCGAGTTTCGGCTGTGGTAGTGCGGCCGACGGAGCTGGGCTCGGAGGAGCGAGGCTCATTGTGGAGGGTGTTCGGAGTCCAGACCTGGGAGTTCCTGGTGCTGATCTGCTCGAGGCTGTGGGCGAAGGGATATTTCCTGTGCTCTTCCGCGTCTTGCTCACAGGCAAAGCTGGTAGGGCCATGTTGGGCGGTCCAAGTGAAGGCCGCGATGGGCGCGGCAGCGTAGTCGTCATTGCAGTGTTGAGTTGAGTAATTAAGACAAAAAAAGAAGATTCAAGTGCTCGCAGACTCTAGGCCGGTCGCCTGGTGCAAGAGCTCGCTAGACGTTTTCAAAGGCCGGCCGGTCCATCAACTACGTCAACTGATGACTAGTCGGATGGGCTCGCTCGATTCAACGTCACTTTCAAGATAGTGTACGACGGTCGGTTGTAAAAATCAAAAAGAAATCGTATAGCGTGTGGATTCTAGTCCTTCGTAAGGGTGGTCTGGTTTGACCGATCAAGGGAGGGATAAATCGGTGGAATGCGGGAGGCTGCGCGGGATCGTGCGTATGTCTCTCAGAAGCTGCGTCGGCCTGGGTGTGGATGGTCAGTGATTTGAGAAGGGCGACATCAATGGCGTATAATAGTGTGAGGGTGCTAGCTCCAGCCAGTACAATAAGGGAACGTATTGATATTGAACAGAAGCAAATTCAAAGGAAAGTAAAGCGACCAGCAACGTACTGAGCCGTTGAGTTGTTTGAGGGGGAGAGATTGTAATCGAAAGGGGGGCGGCATCTGGGAGCGTTCCAGGTGCCCTCGAAGTACAGTAGCAACGCGACAGGAGATGAGGAAGTGAACCCTTACCCTTGGTAAAAAGCAAACCACAGAGAACAAGGCCAAGCAGGGCTAACCTTAGCTGCTAAACTAGCGCGGCGGGTGGCCTTGGTCGAGCACGGTGACGATGTCGGCCTCTGGCGTCTCGGGTTCTCGTAGTCAAGGCCGGGAAAAGTCACAGATCAAGACCAGGACCTTGCGGGCGGATCTGACTGGCGAACTGGTGATGGTAAGGACTACCAAGCGCCGAGCTTTGGTTCAAAAACTAGATAGTGCCGGCGCCGAATCCAGTGAGAAATGGAGCCTGGCGTCGATGCTCGCAGCTGAGTTGAGTATACTAGGGCAAATGGAAGATCGTTTTCGGTAATGTCATGTATGACAGAGCTCCAGCTGAGATTACCGCGCAAAGTGCCGTTTTTGCCTCGCTTTGCCTTGTCTGATCCGGTGTTGATGTGGGGAGAAAAGAATTGAGAGAACCCGTCGAGGCGAGACGAGTTGAGAGTGGAGGGAAATGGCTGGACAACTAGGATGGAGGTTCTAATGCAGTCCCACACGAGCGCTTGCGCAGCACAAGTACACACAGCGAGTGAGTGATACAAGTGGCGTGACGTGTAAAAGAGAAACAAGGGAACGACCTGGAAGAGGATGACTAGGTATCCACGCAAGAATCACCTATAAGCAGAATCAAAACAAAGAGAGCGAAGGAGGGATCCCGAAATGGCTGAACGCGGTTGAGATGTGATGGGGATGTTGTGTTGAGTCCAGAAAGCCCAGCGTTATTGCTGAAAACGGCCCGCTCAAAACACCTGAAGCACTCCAGACTTTAGACGACCGATGCACTAAGTTAAGGGCCGGTGCGTTCCAGTTACAGCGTGTACAGCACTAGCGTGGGCTGGGATTCGAAGGATCCAACATCTACATGTATATGTGATGATTGCATGGGCAGTTTACGTAGGGAAAGCTCACACAGAAGCGATGTTACAAGTCATCGAGTCCTCGTTCTGCATCTAGATTGGACGTCAATGGCTTTCCCGTGAGTACATGGGCTTCGAGGATAAAGCACGCCTGCACTACTATAACCAGGACGGTAATTGCGATATGCAAGCCCAGGTCACGTCCTCGAGTTACATTGGATACTAAAAAAGTCGACTGGGCCGGGAAGCACGGCCTTAGTAACCCCGGTCCAAGTAACTCTACCTTTCGAGTCGGGCCACTCAGAGAGCCTGTTGTCGACGCTTGAGGACATCTTCCCCGGCTAATCGACCACCTTCGGACCATTGAGGTTAGGCTGCTAAGAGAAAAAGAAAACATTAAATTGGTCTCCAGCCAGCCGTGTTGATAAAGATCCAGGGACCACGGTTCAACAGCAGAACAGCCATCCCTGGTTCCCGTTATGTCAAAGGATAAATCACCCAATTGTAATACATGGACTCAAGTTGAAGAGTCTTATTATCCGGCTGCTACTGCAATAGCATAACCAACTAAGCTGCTAAATAGCGGCCCGGAGGCTAGACCTCCTGACAGCTGGAGCTGCCCGAATGTGAAGACTCCGACATACCTACCTACCTACCTAGTGGATCATTAACCCTCCACAAGTTCGTCGGGTAACTGCGTCGTCGATCGCCCCTGCCGTTCATATACCGTAGGTACAGTAGTTTGAGTAGTTCTGAGATCACCCATTCCCTTCATTGGAAGGAAGCTACGCTACGGTGGCTAGTTCCCGATGCCCAAGAAATCTCAAACAGCTAACGTAGGTACTACCGGCTGTGCCTGGTTAGAGGAAACTCAAAAAGGTTTTGTTTCGAACATCATAGTTCGAGACTAATAATCTTCCATTCGTTCGCAAGCACCTGATCAATACTAAAAACAACCTCATACGTATCACTTTCTAACTTCCCTTGCTCCAAAGCTGAAAACCTTTTACTCAGAATTCCAAGCCATTTCCTGCCAAGACGATGCTCCCTCCTTGTACGTATGCATAGTTGCGTCTAGATCGTCTATTTACCCTCCTTGTCTCAACTTCGTCAATGCCCGGCTCCTGTACATCTTCCTGCTCCCCTGCCAACCTTCAAGGGCATCCATCATCCGGGTCCCGATGCGGCTAGGTTAGCCTCAAATCGGTCATAACAGGCACCCCTTTCCGTGTCACGACCATTTACGACAAATTTACTCCTTGTCGACGGAGCTTTTTAATACCGGCTGCCTCAAAAATCATCACACGCGATAGGAAGGGTTTCTTCGATGGTGGCAAATTCCCCCACTTGGCAGTGATGAGTGCCTCCCTGTCTGCCTGTCTCCATAGCCTTGATTGCAGACCCTTATTGTTCATATCAAAGCATGTGCCATGAAGATCCATCCAGACCTGGGCTCCTAAAGAAACAACCGCGATGCTAATGTAATCCACAGTAGCACTGTACCTGCATGCCCCTCTCAGAGACGGGACCCTTCAAGATTTGCATATTCACATGGAACGCAGTGTGCGGTCCCTGTTGAGGATACCCCCGCGCTCCGAGGCCATGATATAACGTCCATTATTGACAAGGACGTATCTGCACGTTGGTCGATGTCAATGGCCAACAGCCCACGACTGATCATGAACACGGCCCTCGTAGTGATAAGCTAAGTACATTATTCGGATACACGAGCCCCGATGCTACCTCAGATCGTAGGTTCTCCTAAACTCCGACGCCAGATGGAACGGCCCCCAAGTCGTGCTTAACCAAAACAATGACATTTGGGTTTAGGAATAAAATATGCTCGTCGCGACAGGTATTCCACCTACATTATCCAGCTATCTCGTCCTGATGTGAAAACAAGCCAATGATTAGCTGGACGAGCTCATTCTCTGGATTCGAAGCCTGGTCTACAACCATTGGCTAAACATTGTCAATTTATGGGTGCAATTTTAACGATCCCCCCTGACCAGAAGGTCGGTTGGTAGCCGTCACTCAGCCTAGCACGGCTCATCAATGGGCTTCAAGGTTACCTGTCTAATCCTTGTCCGTGCCCCTTTCATCGAGACCCCGACTCTCCACAACGCATGGTCGGGTTGAACCATAAGATCATTCTACGATGTTGGCAAGTCTTAATCAACCAACCTATGAGTCTGAACTCTTGAGGCCAGCGCAATCTCTAGCTGCACGCGGCCATCACATCAGCACTACAACCCTGGAATGCCAGTGGTGGAGAGTGAGAACTTTCCTGATCGACAAACAAATTCGTATGTTCGACCAACAATATGCAGGATAGAAAGTTGCTCACCTGCAAGGGTCTATATCGCTTCACATTCGCTCTGATGTGACAGCCTCGCCCACTTGCTCCGGGGTTCCACTATCAACGGTTCTTTGACGGCCGTTGACCCGTATTGACGGATCGTTCATTCAAGACTCATCTCGCTCCAAGTACCATGAAGATCTCCTCCGCCTATCATGAATCTCGACGGCACGTGGCGTTGTCACTCGATTGAGCACGCGTTGGCGTATTTTGCTGGAACGGTTTCTTAGTGGTTACACAATCCGGTCTCTGCGAGCTGAAAGGACCAAGGATAACGGGCTAATCAATCGACTATGCGCCGATTCGAGTCTTGACTGGCAGGCGATAAGTACTGGGAAAGCATGGGTTCGTCTAGGTACTGCAAACTACTAGACACATACCAGTCTCGAGGACTGCACACATCACGCATGTTACATCACACTCGCTAGGGTCATGCCCACCGAAGATCAACATTGCATATGCAGCCTCTTCCCCTTTCTTTTTTCGTTCAAGGTCTCGTCTCGTCTCGTCTTTCATGCCTAAGCCACTTCAGGCGCCAAACCCTTGCTGCCTCAAATGTTTCTAGATATTGACCCAACTAGAAACCTCACAATTGATGGATGACTAGTCGATGGTGCCGACTTTGCATACAACTGAAATAAAAGATGACACGTCGAAATGCTTACGAATTGACCGCGTTCAGGTATGAAGCACAAACCCAATATCTGTTGCGGGCCTTGGGTTGATACCGCGAAATGCTGCTTCTTACACAAACAAAAGGGTTACATAGATGAGGTACCTGTCTACCAAGATCATGCGAGTCCTCTCCAACAACCGAACTTAGGACGGACCTCCCACACAACGGTGAAGGGTTACATCGTTTCAGTGATCAAAAGAGAGCTGGGCATCCCTCAATTCGTTCTACCAACAGCCAAAAGCAAACACAAGCCACTGTCGAGCAAACAGCCCTCATCCTTGCGCTCGCCTAGAGGAAATGTCACAGCTTCTGGGAACAGAGCTTGATGCCTGTCCAACATTCCAATCACAGCTCAATCACAACTCAATCACAACTTATCACCCGCAGAACGCGCCTTTCCCGCTCCAGCTGAATTTTAGTGTATACTGAAATGAGATACATACAGATTTGGTAAGTATTGCATAACGTAGTCTGCTCATATCATGGCATCAACCATCAACTCTTCTCTTGAGTTATCTATTATACTACGGGGGATCTCGAACCTAAGCAATTCCACTTGTGGGAATTTGACTGGCTCAGGTACAAGGAAAGATATGTCCTTGCAACTCAAATTTGAGTTAGAAACTAAAAGTCTATCCGCTATGTCTCGAGACATTTTGAGAAGACAAAGTTAAAGGATTTTTCATGTCGTAGCATATCAATTTCAACAAATAGTACCAAATACAAAGTCTTCATAACAACGCCATAGTCCCATGCGCCGACAAAACGCCAAACTGAAATATCGATACCATGTAATCTATACGTCCTATTATCTCAGCCTCCCAGTGCCCTCACTCCCCTCCCCACGCTTCCCGTCTCAAAGACTTCCACAACACCTAGTCCAACCGCCTCTCCCAGTACCCACGTCCACTCAACACCCCAGAACTCCTTCCACCGCGGGCCATATAGACCGCCGCCCTCAAACCGCTCTTTCAGCCAGCTCTCTGGCCCCTCTCCCCAGCGCGTCCGTCGCAGAGCCTCCCGTACCCAGTCCACGGCAGCAGATGCTAACTTCAGGTGTCGGCCATGGCCCGGTACTGCGATGCGAAGACCGGATGGCGTTGAAGATGAGTGTGTGAGTGTCGGGGCGCCGCCTCCACCGCCGGCGAGGTGGATCGCATTACGGCCCCCCACGGCGGAGACGGTGCCGGAAGCGAACTGTGAGACGTGGTGAATCGAAGTTAGAGTCGTTCGGTCCTCAGGTCGAATGTCAAGAGTACTCTCTGGCGCAGAGGGTGTAGAGCTTGTGAGAAAGCCTGCTCTGACAAGTTCATCGGCTTGTCTGCTGCCCAAAACACCCTTGTATAATATCTGTGTAGTCGAATTCTCTTTGAGAAATGCCCTGAATCTATCCCTCGTCTCCTCGCTCAACGATGCTCTGCATAACATGTCCTCATAATCGGACATCTCTATCAGAGCTTCGCCACCACCTCCTCGCCTTTCAACTCTCACTCTTCGCACTACACCCTTTCCTGTCAACTCTGCAAGTTCACGCTCCACTTTGCCCGGAGAGCTAAGAATCGCATT
Source organism: Fusarium sp. MBC 119 (assembly GCA_030411635.1). Taxonomy (NCBI): domain Eukaryota; kingdom Fungi; phylum Ascomycota; class Sordariomycetes; order Hypocreales; family Nectriaceae; genus Fusarium; species Fusarium sp. MBC 119. Next base: position 809,197 of record JAPERM010000042.1, on the reverse strand, counting down.
GAGATGACCGACTGTGACGAGCGGCGCTGTGGTAGCGCGGTAGTTGAGCACTTCAGTCGTCCTTGTTGAGTTGAACCCTGTAGAAGGTACAGGGCTGAACATGCAAGCGCGGATATAGCGCATGGCCTGAACTACATCCCGGAGAGTCAAGTCTTCTTCCAGGACCTTTGTTAACCCTAGGTCATCGAGCTTGTCCTGGAAAAGGTCTGCGTCTTGGTCCTTGGTCTTGCGAGCTGGTCGGCGTGGCGCTGAGTTTGAGCATTTGCGAGATGGTGGTGATGCCCTCAAGGGCTTTGTGATTCGGCCTGACTTTCCAAGTATGGATCGTATAGTTTGTGGCATGTTGAATGAAAAGTGGTTGCCTGGGGATGACAGTTTGTGAGATTTGAGATCGTAGGTATTTGCGGAGTGTCTCGATGTATCTGAGTTTGGTGGCAAATTGGTGGAGAATTTGAACTCGGATGTTAACCCTCGAATCTCAAACAAAAGGATTCACAATCTGAACCATACAACTACTTAAAAACCAGACGTGGAAGAACTCGGGACAACAAACGACAGTGCAAAAGACACGACAAAGACTTTCAAAGTGTAGTTCAAGTTGATGCCTATTCGACTATTGGATCAATCTACCCTGAACCCCTCATGCTGCTGACTAACGCATGATACGGTACGTCTCATGATTTACAATTCCAAATTATTAAGAGACTTCAACACGAGTCATAAAATAATCCAATAGCTATTAATTGTATAAAATTCTGGGTCAGTCTCTGGCCTAGCCTGCTGTCGTCAAGATATATGAAGTGATGGCACTCATTCTCTCACTTGTAAGCTTCAACGATATTCTCAGCAGCTCTCTTCCAACCTCTGGTTCCTTCTTCTGGATTCTGGCCCATTGATCTCGGTCCATCAGCCAAACCACACAGTCCCGCTCCACGACCGCTGTTGCAGTTCGATCTGTCTCGGAGAAGAAGGGCAGCTCGCCGAGGGTTGTTCCAGCGACGATACTCTCACACAGCCAACCTTGGGGAAGATCATACTCGGCACGTACAATACCACGTTCGACGAGGTAGAATCCATTGGCTTGCTCCCCGCGTCGGAAAAGAACGGTCCCAGCAGGGATCTCGCGCCGTGAGAAGTAAGAAGTTGCCGGGAACCAGAAATCCTCATTCTTGTCGCTTAAACCTTGGAAGACTTGGAGCATGAGACGGAGAGGTTCCTTGAAACTCTGCCATTTCTTCGGACGTTGCACGTCAACGCTGCTCAGGGCATCGCGAGCGGCCTCAGCAAGGTGGTTGCGGCGTGGTGAGTTGAAAGGCGGATCGAATGATGAGAGCCCGGATGTCTTGTTCGAGGGCACGTCCAGATTCTGTGCCGATATGCGCCGTAAGGAGTTTAGCTCCTCTTGTCTGGCGTAGAGGGTTTTGAGAAGTTCATTTTCGCAGCTCTCGAGAGCTGAGTTGAGGTTGGGCAACATCATGACTTCAATACCATCATTTCCCAGCCCAACAGCCCTGAGGTTGCGACCGAGTTGAGTCTCAGAGTCAACACCGCTCAATACGAGAACGACATCTTTGTTGTCGAGTAAGCGGCTGATGGTATTGAAAGCCTCGCCAGCAGAGTAGTCGAGCCCCGTAACGTGCCACATATCTAGGATTAGGAACTTGATGGGCTGCTTGGTAAATGCGCTGTCCTCCAGAAGGGCTCGGATCTTCTCTTCCACGCTGACGATGGTTCCAAAAAAGAGATAGCCCGTAAGCTTCACGATGTAGATCTGACGACCGACCTCGTGCAAATAACGGTGCTGAGAAGGGTTACGCCGCACGGTCGAGGTAACAATATCTCCAGAGTAGTTCCCACGAATAGCCGACACACGTGAGGTTTGCAGAACCAATGATACAAAGGCCAGTAAGATACCAACTCCAATACCCACAACAAAGTCGTGGATGCCCATGACGAGGACGATTACAACAACAGTTAGGTACTCAGCCAGTTTGAGCTTCTTTCGGGGAAGCCATAGAGCCTCAAGCAGTAGCTCGAAGCCAAGATCGTAGATCAAAGTGCCCACCATCATCACTGGAATAAATCCGATCAGGGATGGGCCAATAACCATGACACCAAACGTCGCTGCGGCCAACATATAACCTGCCAGGCGACTGTTGCCACCAGAGCGCATGAAGAAGACAGTGTTTGCATAGACCAGATAATTTTGGATGCTGCCAAAACAACCAGACAAGAAGTTAGAGTAGCCGTGAAGCCTCAACTCCTTGTCAAGATCAGCATGATCCTCCCCGCTGTTAAGGGCTAAAGCAGGGACATTAATTGGAACGTGTAGAATGCCAAAGAAGGTCAACGCAAGCATGGCAGGCACACATTCTATGACAGCGTCCCAACGTACAAGTTTGAACTCTGTAAATCGTCAGTAAAGTAGACTTGAAGAGAGTCCATGTGTCGTGCACTTACTATAAAGGGTATAGAAATACCACCAAGGCTCACCAGAAGGGGGTCCTTCGAAGATCCAGCCATGGTCGCGTAATACGTCAATGTCCAGTGAATCCAGCGCAAGTACAAAGAAATAGAAAATTAGAGGGATCGCCAAGATAAACAATGGAAGGAAGAACTTGGACGTGATCTTGGCCTGGCCGTAAAAGAGAATAATGGCGAGGACCAGGGGAACAACCCAGAGAGGCACAGTGGCTGGGTCCGAGAGCTGCTTGAGAGTGTCGAGGTTGTACTGCAGACTGCCATCAAGTCGAGCAGAAACCTCGAAGCCGGTTGCGATCAAGAACCAACCGACACCACCAATGCAGCCAATTAGGATATGTCTGGGAATGAATCCCACCATGTAACCAACCTTGAATCGTCCCATAAGATAAAAGACGAGTCCCGTCATCATGGCGCTGACAGAGAATGACACAATCGTGGTGGCGATCACGGCATCAGGGTTCTCTTCCCCAACAATTTCGGTGATCTTGGCCGCCATATTGTGAAAGAAAGGGACTACCTCAATCTGGTATGCGTTAGCAAGTGTAAATTGATTGAGAAGCGAGATAACTGACCAATTCCGAACCAACAGCGCCTTTAAAGATACTCCCAGATGAAAATGTTAGTTGTGAAACAATGGTGCTAACATAGAAGACAGAAATTCCAGCAGATCCAAGGTGAGAGAAGATTGGTTTTCCAAGAGGGAAGAGAATCATTCCTATACATGTTAGATATCATGAACAAGTGTGAATGTTGGAAGAACGTACCATAAGATAGAGCATCCAAGATGTTGAGTAGCAGGCCAACAGCAACAGCAGGTAGGCATGAAGTTGGGGTGATTACAGCATTATTCCAAAGAGCATGGCGATCCCATTTCTTGGGGTTGACCGCGATCGCAACTCCGTGTGACATTCTCTCTTCCATCTTGTGTCCGACTTCCACGAGACCACTAAGCCATGGACGCCTTGACTGAGACTTCTGCCCCTCAATGTCGGAGTAGGATCGCCGACCACCCGAAGTTATCCGTGTGAGTAGAGGCGTTTGTTCTGTTGCATCTTCTGCATGTTGGCTAACTCGGCGTTGTTCGCTCTGTGCTCGGGGGTCGTCGTCATTGTCCTCATCGCCCTCAACATGTGGTTGGTCTGGCGCAATCGATTGGGGAGGGGACCGCTTGAGAAGGTTTGCCAGTACCGATGGCCCGGCATCCGCGTCAGCGTCGTCATCGCGACCATCTGGCGACGGCGGTTCGGAGACTTCAACAATTGTTTTCGAGGAGTGGACATTGTCGGCTGTAGATGTGTCGTCGACAGCTTCAGATTCAATTGACTCCTGATACGAAACCCTGGCTCGCTGAAGGACAGCCGAGCTTTGTTGTGTCTTGGGGTCGGAAAGTAGGTAAGTGGCAAGCTCTGCAGTATCTTGCCGGACGGATCGAGCGTTCTGAATACTATCAATCGGCGCTTTTAAAGATATGAGAATTAGCTCAAAGTTTAGACAGGACGAAAGATTGGGCATAACCCACCTAAACTGTCTCGCATAGATCCATGGATGAAAGATCTAATGGGCTCTCTATGGCCGGCAGCCGAGCTAATCGAGGACGGTCTCCCAGCAGCAATTGGATGAGAACTATGGCCATGCTGAGAAGGCGAAGTGGAAAGCTCGTCGCGTTGCAGTTGAGGTTGCTCGTTGTCCCGCTGCGAGGCGACACTCAAGGCTCTTCTCCTCCATGGAGTAAAGTTGAGCGGCGACGACATTGGATCGAATTGGACGGAACGGGACGAATTGGGATGAGATGGCCGCAAAGGCACCTATCAGTGCGGGATGCAGCTCGCTCTAGAAGTGTCGCATGAGCAAGAGGTTGGTGTTTTCTTGTTGTTTTGCTTTTCTGTTTCTCTTTCAGGGTCCAACAACAAGGGAGACTCAAACAGTAACGAGCGAGACAAGAAGCATTCCAAGTGAAGCCCTCACGATGAACAGAGATGGCGAGGATTTCGTGGGGAATGGAGTGACGAATGTCAACTGTAACTCAAGGACCGGGGCGATCAGAGCGAGGTGGGTCGTCTCATGACACTATCAAAGTTAGGCTCAACGCCCGCATGGAGATTAGGAACCAGTTCTGAGTTATCAGAGGCAACAAATGCATTAAAAACACGCATAAGCTAATGTTTATGAATTTTTTTCCTCTCTAACAACAGGCCTTTAACTCCCATCGTTGGTCCTAAACTCGCCTCCATCATGCAATAACAACACTATCGAAGCCAAAGTACACCTCCAAAAACTGTAAGAGTCTTTACATGGATCGTTGAATCCTTGTCATGAGCCATGAACACCAGATGGCCTGCAGCTTTTTTTTTCACTTGGTAGCTTGGCATGGCAATGAGACCCGCTAAGACCGACCGAGAATCCACTAACAACCGCCACGGCCCAAAAACATGTCAAGCTTGGTTGCAACGGCCGTAGAGTCTCGCCGGGCGGGCCGAGGAAGTTAGCGCAGGGGAATATGTTGAATTGAGAAGTGATAAGCTACCCAACGAGTAAAAAAAGATTCATTGCTTTATGTAATTGTTGCCTAAGGTAGCTAAGCATATCTATCTTTGATGGAGTATGTTGGCTGGGGCATCGAGATTTCCATAGTTGCCTTACGAGTCAATTCCTGATATCAAAGTCTCGCTCAGTACGGTTTATCAGATATCATGAAGTAATTAAAACCAGTTCTTGCAATTCCCTCTTTCCCCTCATCCAAACCTTATTTTCGGATGCAGCTTGCATGTTACAACACCATGATTTTCGCATCTATCTCCTCACCTAACACATGATCTTCCCAGGTTCCACCACCACTACAACACTCAAGTCGGCTCAAGAGCTTGCCAGGTGAGAGCCATTAACTAGCTCCAAAATACAAACGACCTCAAGAGTTCATCCTTCCCGTGGCTTGCAGCCTGCATTGCGACTATGTAACCTGAAGGCGTGGAGCAGAGAGAATGCGGTTACATCACAAGGATTTACATGTGATCGTATCAATGTTCATATGCAGTGGAGGGTATAATAACAGAAATAATAGATTTGACCACCTAGCCCATCCCTCGGACTTGGCGTTTCCTCACCCAAGCTTATGCAAATATCCTTGCGCAATGAGTCTCTCGACGTCTCCTTGACGTACATAGAATTGGCTGTTCTTGGTTAATGTAATGGCCCTTCACCATGGTTAGCTCAACTCCCCATACCGTAAGCATGTTGATATGCCACTCACCCATATTCTGTCTGGATTTCGCCAGCGTCCTTGAGCACCCGTACATCAATGAACAGATCTCGCGGCGGCTCCAGGCTACCTGTGAGGTCGATATCTGTCCATTGGCCCTTGTAGGCTGCCAGCAGGTCGCTATATTGCCGGACGTACTCCTCCTCTTGCGGGCTCAAACTACTCGTAGAAGTATCACCGCCTACTGAGTTGGAAGCTCCTGCAGCGTCTCGCACTTGTTGACCAGAGAGATCAACCATATCGGATCCATTCCACACCAACTCTTCCAATTTATCTGTCCGTGTCCGGTGATAGGCAAGCAAACATCGTTTATTTCTTCGCATCGAAAGGTGATTCACCAGCAATGTGCAAGCGACGGCTTGATCGGCGCTCGGGTCGAATGAGCCTTGGAAAGGCTCGAGGAGCTCTGCCACATCCTTGTCGAGGTCTCTCACTTCGCGTGTCACGGCGCGTACAATTTCGGCTTGGTAAGAAGGTAGATGAACTAAGTTCTGGGTTCGTTTGGCATGTTGGACCTGCATCAGTAAGTCAGATTTGGGTTCTCGAGACTGTGAAGCAAAGAAAACTGTACCAGCTTGTTGCCCAAGTCTCCGTACATGGTGCAGCTGGCCCGGTTCTATTAAGCTCAAGGACCCTGCTTGGCCGTTTGCATGTCCTTAACGTGAATGGTAAAAGAAAATGGATCGTGGACGAGGTTTGAAAGAATTCGGCGGTTTGATTATATTCTAGGTGATGACATCTTCTTTTTTGGTGCAATAAGAAAACTGGTGTCGCGTTGACCGGGACGATTTGACCGCGACTAGTGGGTTCCATTGACGCGCTCGCCAAGTCAACTAATGTAATTTACCCCGCCATCATATGGCATAAAGCGATACGATCCAGTAAATGCGAATTTACCCCTCATGAGTCAACTTTTTGTCGTCAGCCTGCGATCAAGGCGGGGTATCAAGTCTAGGAACCTTGATGCGTTGGAATGTAGTGGTCGGCTGAGATAATTACAGAGTTGTTTCCGATTCACCGCCTCACTTTCAATAGACACCAATAAATGTGCTCGATCATATTTCTTTTTATTTTCATCATCTAGGGTCGGTACCAAGGGGTAGGATTCATGACTTTTCCACCTTTACGTAGCTCATTCGAAAGTCATAAGATCTCGTTGGTCATAATCCTCACCATCGTGCCTCATCATTTAACTTGACATTGCTACCGCAAGCCCTTTACAGCTTCTGCATGGCAGCGACGTCAGTGGACTGGACGTAATCCTCGAGCTCCTGGATCTCCTCCTCGAGGTCGGAGACGGAGATCTTCTCATCCTCGACAACCAGGTTGATCTGGAGCTTCTTGACACCGAAGCCGACGGGGACGAGCTTGGAGGCACCCCAGGTAAGACCGTCCTTCTCAATAGCACGGACAGCCGCCTCAAGAGCAGCCATGTCGGTCTCGTCATCTGAAAGTTGTTAGCATGCAAAATTTGCAGACGATGATTGAAAACAAAACTTACCCCAAGGCTTGACGTCAAGAGTAACGACGGACTTGGCGATGGTCTTAGGCTTGGCCTCCTTCTTCTTGCGGTACTCAGCAAGACGCTCCTCGCGGACACGGGCGGCCTCGCCATCCTCCTCCTCCTCGTCGCTGCCGAACAGGTCGACATCGTCGTCGTCACCACCCTCAGCCTTCTCAGGGGCCTTGGCGGGGTTGACGGTCACCTCAGCGGTCTCAGGACCGTAGGTGGTGTAGGGAGCAGAAGCATCACCAGGGAGAGTGGCGAACTGGCTCTCGTAGCTGGCGATGTGCTTGTACCATCGAGCGGCGTGGGGGTACTTCTCAGCGTCAGGGGAGCTAGAGAGAGCCTTGAAGGTAGCGACATCAGCCTGAGAGGCGGATTGGCTGGAGACGTGGGTTAGCACATCATCCTGACTAGGCTGTCGCGAAGAAAAATCATGTGTTGGAGAAACGACTCAGAGGTGCACAAAGTGCTTGTTGCTTCGTCAAACGGCGGGTCTTGAGTCCGCCTCCGAAACACGGACCAATTTGTCTCATCATAGAGGTTTTGGATAAGGGAAAAGGGCAGGGCAGAAATTTTTTGCAGGGGATTTCCACATACCCAGTGATGTAAGAGCGGGTGCTCAACCAGTTGTTGAGCACTGAGTTCAACTGTCAGTGTCCATGGCGCGGAAACGAGAGTCGCAAGGAAAATAGCAGGCCAGGGACATACCGGTAGCTCCAGCATCGGTAAGGAGGTCGGTGAAGCCCATTTTGAAGGATGTGAAGAGTTAAGTCGGAAAAGAGAGAAAGGTCGGGTATTTGTAGAGCTGGGAGAGATACGAGAAAGAAATTGGGTTGTCTGGTCGATGTCCCAGGTGGGGTTTATGAGATTTTTCACCCAATTTGCTTTGAATGGGCCCCTGTGCTAACTGAGGGGCGGGCAAGGGACGGATAAACTACCTCCGTCGACCGACCTCCAAGCGTCATGAGCTAAGGCACAAGTGGGGCCCTACCTAGCTACCTCAGCAGCTTAGGTAACTGCCAGTGTGCATACCACTGGTCCTCGACGACGTAAGAGCTTCTGCAGCCTTGTCAAACCAAGAGGCACTGTCGAGCTTGAGCTTCATCTTTCTACCAACTCCTTCAACAATCCGCAATCCCTTTTTCCCTCGATCACTCAACAATCTTTGAACATGCCAATTTCACCAATCATCACATTTAAAGCTGGCCAGTGCGAGGTTGATGTATGGCAATTCATTCACGCCCAAGATCCCAGTAACATCCACTAACTTGCCTTGTCTCCAGACTTCGTCTAAGCCTTACAAGGTGAAGCCACAATCCGAGCCGGGCTACATCTACCTGTACTCTGAAGATGGTAATGTTATGCTTCATATCATCCCGTTATTGCTGCATGGCTAATGGTGGAACAGATCTCGTGCACTTCTGCTGGCGCAAGCGGAGCGACCCGCTCGATTCGCCCGAGCTTGACCTGATTATGGTTCCTACCGATGGCAGCTTCACTCCTTACGAATCCACGGCGTCCTCCGAGCCTACTTCCAAGACCGATGGTCGCATCTTCGTCCTCAAGTTCTCCTCGTCGTCTCAGCGCCACCTCTTCTGGCTACAGTCGAAGCCTCAGAGCCGGGACGGAGACCCCGCTTACTACAGCCCTCGTGATCGCAAGATCGGTGATGTTGTCAACAGCTTGCTACAGGGCGAAGAGGTTGATGTGACTGAGGAGCTGTCTACTGTCCGCAACAATGATAACCGACCCGACGATGAGGACGAAGCTATGGAGGACGCTGATGAGCGCGACCCTCGGGGCCACCGAGGAAGCGGCAGCGGAGGTGCGGGACCAGATGCTACAGGAGGGGATGTTCGAGAGGAGGGTGAGGGCTCGCGGGAAGGTGGAGCTGATGGTGCTAGAGCGTAGGTGATTCCCTTTGCATGGTTAAACAGGACGGCGTGCGTGCGTGCGATGGGCTTGAATTGTACATCACAGGATCTGGGACAGCGGGTCAAACTGTGTAAAACTAGCTTTCTTCACTTTGAGAGGAGAATTGGGAACTAGTGTCCTGGCGCTGGATCTGTGGCTATGACTTTGAACTGTGACAGCGCTGACGTGGTTTCAGGGCCTCTTCGTCAGCCCCTGATGCTGATGCTGCTGCTGCCGTGAGGAACTTTCTGGACTCTCTCCGAGGCCAGTCAGGACTTTCTGGTGGACAGCAACAACAACAAAGCGCCGACAAGGCGTACCCTTACCTCAACCACCTACTCCCGACATCAATTACAGTGCCCATGATTGACTCAGCCCCCGAAGAGTTTGCCGATACGTTAATCAACTATCTCCCACCGGCCGTTGTTGTTCTCGCAAGCGGCTCGGCAGATGGCGTTGATGGAAAATCAGACCCGCCAGCATCGGCAGTGGAAGCCGCCAAGGCCTCCCTTTCACTTGAAGACAAGCGAATATTGCTGAAGAAGGTCCTGCGAAGTCCCCAATTTAACCAGGCCCTAGCAAGTCTCACTATGGCTATCCGCGATGGAGGTTTACCAAGCATTGCAGATGCCCTCGGAGTCAGGGTGCAAGACGGTGGATACCTACGAGGAAGTGGCATGCCCATGGGTGGAGGCCTGGCTGTCGAGGCCTTTGTGGATGGCGTCAAGAAGACAGTCGAGGAGGAGAGGAAGTGAACTGTGTGAACGCATGCTCTTAGAAGCATATCGCATGTGCCATGGAGTTGGCTCACGTTTGAAATGTTCATGAAGGTTGATACATAGACAACATCTGGCGTTACACGGTGAAGGCCTGGACCTATCTTCCACTTTAGACTCTTCATTTGATTCAGATAAAAATGCATATTCAGCAGTAAAAAAAAAACCCTGTAATGGCTACTCTACTCAAACCACCCATTTCTATTATGAAGCAACAGTGAAAGCTATCTACAGCCTGCCAAGGTTAAGTGGGGCGTTAGATCGTTGCCCGGCCCCCACATTCAAGCAGGGCCTGGACGGGGACGCACTCTGACGTACAGTACCGCGCCTCAGGGTACCTTTAGTTAGCCCATCAATACTGGACCTAAAATTCGAGCTACCATCCTCAATTCCTGTCGCGCCGTCATTCAAACCCGCGTTTGATATCCTTGGACATTTGATTATTCTCGCGATGGATGTATCATTCCCAACAGACCCTCGCGAATTTGATAGCGATGATCGCATATCGTTTTCCAAGCTCGACAACAAGTTCATCGCGGTTCATGATGATGGAAACGAGTATGAGTTTGACGCTGATTCTAAACGATGGGTGCTCGCAGACGATGAGCCATTGGAACCGCCTGTAACTGGCGCGTACGACAATTTTGCAGAGTATGCATCACAAGGCGCTGAAGATAGGGACTCAAGGAAGCGCAAGAATGGGTCGAGCCATGATTCGGAAGTAAGTCCACACATCACATCTACATATGCGATGGCCTTGATGCGCGTACAGCCAAGCTGATCGTACGAACAGACTCCTGAAGCCTCCAAACCTTCGCGACCGAATAAGAAGCAAAAGGCACCTCCACAGCCAAAGCAAAACACCGCTGTCTACGTCACCGGTCTCCCAGCCGATACAACTGTCGACGAAGTTCACGACCTCTTCTCCCGGAAATGCGGCGTCATCACTGAGGAAATTGATAGTGGCGCACCACGGATTAAACTTTACAACGACTCAGAGGGCAACTTCAAGGGCGACGCTCTGATTGTCTTCTTCAAACCCCAGAGCGTCGAGATGGCTATCATGCTTCTCGACGATACAGACTTTAGAATCACTGCGAGCGGCACACGCGAAGGACGGATACGTGTTCAAGCCGCAGATTCGAGCTACAAGAAGGTCAAATACGATCAAGAAGGTGGTGCTGGCGGCGACAAGGGCAATAGCGGAGCAGAGCGGAAACCACAGAATAATAACCGCGACAGGCAAAAGATCATTAAAAAGACACAGAAGCTGGATGCGAAACTGGCTGACTGGGATGACGACCTACCGTATCCGGGACAGCCTGAAGCAGCGACCAAATGGGATAAGCTGGTGATTCTACGGCACATGTTTACGCTGGCAGAGCTTGAGGAGGACCCAGCTGCCCTACTGGAGATCAAGGAGGATATCCGAGAAGAATGCACCAAGTTGGGTACAGTGACAAACGTTGTTCTGTTCGACCAAGAACCCGAGGGCATCGTCTCGGTCAAGTTCAAAGACGCAGAATCAGCATTGGCGTGCATTAACCTCATGCACGGAAGAAGTTTTGATGGCCGAACGGTGGAGGCTTTCCTAGCAACAGGAAAGGAAAAGTTTAAGAAGTCAAAGGACGAGCAGACTCATGAAGACTCTGACTAGCTGGCGTTTGGTTAAACATGTATATTTTACTACTGACGTTGGACCGATCAAGCGACCTGGAGGGGCTGGGTGAGCGACGCATGAGGTTCGTCAGCATGTATGGATAGTAATCTCTAATATTGGACAAGGCCCCCAAGAGGGCAGACAATGTGGTCTATGTCCGCAGTCTTGCATAAGCCCTACGTTTCTAGCATACTTCTCCCTCTTATTCAGGGGTAGACTGGAGGAGGAAGACCAAGCTATCCGAGACTGCATTCCCTTAATTCTTATAGACAGGACGAGAGAACATAGATATGCCAGGCTGATTGTTGAGAGCACGCGTTTACTTCGGATTACCACACCAGAGCTGGGACGAGAGAGTTGCAACAGGAGCTACAACCTTAGTTCATTATGTACTCTTCAGATCAGTGCAATGGATGGCCATATATGACCCTAACAAGAACGATCATTTCCTCCCTTCGAAGTTCAACTTTTACACCAACACTCCCATGTTTACACCTTTTGGGTGAAACTGCATCGCAAGATAGATACTATGTAAGATCAACAGTCAATAAGATTTACCATGAATCAATCAGTTCTATTGAAGACAGGCCGCAGTGATAATAGAATGGCGTCTTATCTCGTTGGGCATTCTATTTTAACAGTTCGTCATTATGTCGGCCTGCAGAATCTTGTTCAAGGGTTCTCGTAAAACATAGTTTGCCAAAGAAAACCTAGCCGCCAGCTCTTCCAGCCCTTCGATTGTCTTATTCTTGGGACGCTCTGCCATTTCATATCCAAGATACTCTCATCAAAAATCCACGGACGGCCCGCTCGCTCTGGCGATGAAAGGTCCTGAGTTTGGATTTTCTTGGACTGAAGATGCTCAGGAACCATCTCCTTGAGGTTAGGGATAGGTAACTGATACACCTCAGAATTTATCGGACCCTTGTCAGAACAACCCCAGAAATCAACGGCAAGTCGCTTCCTCTTATCGACAAAGGGCTTCATCAGGCGCATACAGGGGTTTTCAAGGTCGAGATATATTATGCTTTGGTAGCCTATGCCCTTATAGAATCAAATGCCCGAGACAAACTCCCGTAATCGCGACAGATGTTCAATCTCTCGTTCAACAAGGTAAAACTTCGTATCAGTAGTATGAGGATCCATTACGACATCTCGAAAGCCCATAGCCTCTGCTTTTATTCGTCGGTGCCCTCGTACTCCCCTAGAGGGTGAATCCCATTAGACTATAGTCGTGGCAGCTATAGACTAAAAACAGCAGAACTTCAGAGGTCGAGAAATCGGAAACCCCATAGGGTAAGTATTGCCATCAAGTAACAGCATGTGAATAGGGTTGATAAAACGAATGGCCTTCTCGACCTGCTTATACCACGAGATTAGTCGGGTATGTTCAGGGTCCGCGGGCTCATAGAAGAGTTTCTACCGCAATCGTAAGATTGTCGACATAGTGTTTTGAGATGGCTTCCCAAGGCTGAATAGCACGATTTTGCAAATCCTAGGACTCCCAAAATAGATTCCGCGAAATGCTTGAGTCGTTATGCCAGTCTTGGTTTTGGCCTCAGGGTGCAGTATATAGATCCAGGATGACATGCCTTAGATATTGTATGTGGTACAGAACTTAATGATCCGGTCTGTGAGTTGAAAGCCGAAGTCCTTGATGCAATTAGGGTTATCGTCGGCCAGGGGGTGACGATGATTGACCGATAAGCGAATGCGGTTAAGACCCAACGAGTCGAGAAAACTCGGCATCTGACACGGTACGAAGTAACTTATAAGACGGGAGAAGAAATAGTCGACCTTTTTCTTCCCCATGATATCAGTCATTACTGTGCTGTGTTCGGACTCGCGACCTGCGTATCCTGTGATAAAGTTCTCCATGTTCAACATACCACCAATAACAGCGCCTTTGAGGATAACCTCCTTGCCGGCAGTGTCGATTAATTTGGTGTCGCTGGCATGCAGTATATTACAGGGAGAGCTTACATGACGTTTGGTTGTCGTCTGGTTCATGCTCGTAGACATGGCTTTGCGATAAATCAAGATATCACGATGTTGTCCTAAGTCTTGGATGAGACCAGTAAACTCTGGGTCGGTAAGTATAAAAACGCCAGAGGTTGAAACCTTTGGTTTTATGAACATATTACCGATATCTTGAGCGGAAGGGCTGAGTCCGTATCAAGTGTTCAGAGTCAAGATGTTGTTAGGCCTATAGAGCTGGCCAGGCAAAGTTCAGAAAAGGGGTGCACTATCCCGTGATCGAGCGAGTAGCGACACAAGGAATGTCTTGAATTATAAGACTTAATTATACCGTACTATAGAACTATAATTAGAGAAATGTGAGAAGATAGATAAGGCCATGTAGAGTTCCTCATGGTTGATGAACGTCTTGATTAAGGGGCAAGATACATTCTCATAGTCGCAACAATACCACTATGTCCTGAATCATGCGTTACCGTCGAAGGCAGATCATCTTCTCTGCTATCTTTCAAGTTCTATCCTTCAATTTGGTTTCAGGTGGTGTTGGCATAAATGCCCATTTCGACTTCCTCGGCGACAGTGTACCAGATAGCAGCCTCGATGATATTGTAGGTGATTTGCAGCTCTTGATCATCTAATTTGAGCAGCGTTAGTCAGTTTTCATTCTTTAAGAAATGTACGTTAGCTGCCTCAAATCGATTCTTACCTCGTGGAGCATAAACCATGACAAAGTCAGGGGAAACTGGGCTCTTGAGAAATTGGCTTCTCCAGGCTAGGGGATGTCTTTGACCCCAGCCCTTGTCTAGCACCTCCTTAATATCTTCGGGATGTAGACACATGTGCATAGAGTGGTCTGAGTCGTGAACATGGCAAATCTCGCCCTGGCAGTTTGTCTGCACCGGATGTCTAGCAAACAGCGCTAGGCCGTGCTTCTCGATGCAAGACTTTTCGGTGCCAAACTTTTTGGGACTACGGTTTGCTAGCTTTGCCATTGACCGGCGAAGAGCTCGGTAGCATACCCGAGAACCATGTTGATCAAGCTGTCTTTGGGGTGCGATGCCTGCAACGACTGGTCGAGGCCCTGCACGATACGGAAGGCTTTGGCGGCGGAGGATACCCGACGTTGGGAGACGTGTAGGATCAGGTGCCGGTGCAGCAAAAGGATCACTGAGAGACCAGAGCCGAAACCATGATATACGTAGGTAGCCGCTGAAAGTCGAAGGTGTGCCACCAGGGCCTAGATTCAAGAAGTTTTGGTAGTCGTTCTGGACGAGCAACACTATGGGAACGAGAGCAATGAGGGCCTCAGCGTGGTATGGCTCGAGAAAATGAATAAGTAAAACGAGTATAAGAGAAGATAGGAAGATGGTTTTGCCGCCGAGAGTCACAGAGATGGGCTGTTGTTGAAGAACGCAGGAAATTTTGAGAGATTCCAATTCGACCTCACCCTGAAGATCAGGAGGAGGAGAGGCAAGGGTCTCTGCTGAGGTGATTGCAATAGAGGACATTTTTGGATAGACAGATGAGGTGATATTTCGTCTTGAGATTATGGCAGGCTTTCTTGGGCAGATTGGCGACCACAATGCCGCTGTGTCGTTCGAGATAGCGGGGGCCGAGGTACCGTGTAAGTGTGATGTGATATTGATGAGAGCAGTCTCGTCAAGTTATGAACCCTTAGCAACGATCAATCTCTTCCGAAATTGGGAAGTGACACAATGTCAGCGAGTTTTATAACTTTTGCAAAATACAACATAATCTCACAAAGTGAGGAGAACCAAGAATCAGGGACCGGTGAGAAGAGCAACAAGAGGGGATCGTCATCTGATGCTAAGCAGCAGCAGCATTCAACCAACCAACTAAAGCCCCGACAGCCCGATACGCTGATACGCACGCGCAAGGGCAGGGAAATAGCCCAAGCCTCGAATTTAGACGGCTCTGTTTGGCTCCCTACAACAGGTGAATGATACGCTGCAGCCTCTGCGGGGCATGACGTTGGATTGAAGCTACACAAACTCGTGGCTTTAGTCGCTGGAACGAAGGACAGCGGAAATTATGTCATCGGGCGGCGGCCCATTGGATCATAATGAGAATGGTCAAAAGAGTAAGACGGCACGGCAGGGGAGAATTTAACTCAATGCAGTGGTTTTTACGTTGATAGACTGCCAAGTTTACCCTGGACGGAACGACACGATGGTGGTCAGAGATATCTACGCTCTATCTAAACGCCATATAACCAAGCTTTTATTGATTCACATGAGAGCTGATGACTGGGGTTCATAATGAGTTTGGCGCTCTATTGGTCTCCAGATGCAAGCATGTACACGAATGGGCCTATTGACATAAGTCAGACGGGCATAAACGTAACAACCTACCCATGTTGTTGATCTTGGCAAAATGTCAAAGGTTGGAACAACTCATCAGCCTTAATGTATCCAAAGATTGCATAAAATAGGCCTGAGCATGCGTTCTACTTTCTCAGCGGTTAATTGCCATGCCTCAGGGTAGCGTAAGCAATGTTGATAGCTGACGTTGCATCTGAGCCCAAGCTTCACGTTGCCTGGCAACCGCCGGATCCGTAACAAAACAAATCAGCGAATGATAGAGCTGCAATCATGCGTCAACGTAGCTTAGACCGCCTAAAGAGTACCCAAACGATCCCTTTTCAGTTTTTTCTACTCTTCAGGATATTCTTATTGTAGAAAGTTCAAAGACTCTAATGATTTTCAGTATTTCCCTCTGATTAACGTGAACACGATCATTCAAGCTGCGAGTGTCTGGTATCCATACAGGCGTTGAGAAGCTGTGCAACTCGGGCAATTGGGTCTTTACCCACCAGTAAGTTCTGAGACTTCGCATTCCATTCACGCCGGCTGACATTTTCTTTAAGAAACATAAATACTTCCCATCATGGGATTACTATCAAACCCACTGCGGCCGCGCGAGCCGAAGCTCCCACTCTACCAAAAAGTCAACTCCCCAAGTAAAGAGCGCTACTCTGACGACGACTATTCAACCGACGAGGAAGATGATTACGATGACGAACCGTACTCGCCCGAAAGCTCCTCGGCGGGCTCTTCAAGACACACATCTGGATCTGCGAACAGCGGACTTTTGATGTTGCCCAGCCATAAAAAGAAGCCTATTCCTCTTAGAAGACGCCTGTACCCTTACCGGGTGCCAAACAAGGTCACACGATACTTGTTCTGTACAGTTATAACCTTTATCATCGTCATGGTATTGAGTCTCGTACGAGCCAGCCAGGTCGAGAACTGGAAGGTTGCCAATGGCAAGGTCGACAATCGGCCACCCCCACCGCCACCCGCTTGGGAAAAGTTCCATTTCTTGGAGAGATACTATGGTGGACTCAAGAACTTGGTCACTCTCGATGAACTTAAGCCCGAGTGGCCTCATGTCAAGGACGAGCCCGAGATGCTAAGTGAGGGCAACGACTGGAACAAGCAAAACGAGATCAAGAGCGACAATGATAGCGACGAGACAGACAAGGCGGCAACCGAGGAGATCGAGGCTGAGGCCCAAGGTACTAAGCCGCCTAAGAAGGAGACCAGAGACGAGCCCAAGCCCACAGATGACGCCAAGGAAGAGAAGAAGGAGGATGGTAAAAAGGATGATCCCAAGGCTGCCAAAAAGAACCTCCCCAAGAGCAACGACTGGAGTGGATATGCAAACAAAAGCGAGGAGGCAGGCGTCCAAGAATGCTTCCTCGACGCTGACGGCACGGTTCGAGTACCACAGCTACGGTACTACAATGGTCGTCCCCAAGGATTCCCTGAACACGCTATCGGATCTTACGAGACCCTGAACCTACCTGAGGACATCTGCTTCGATCGATACGGCCGCTATGGTCCGTACGGATTTGGTTACTCCTCAAGAAACGGCGGACTCAGCGTTGGCGAGCACGGCCAAAAGGAGGGCTCAGATGCTGTCTGGGAAAAGACACCTCGCGTCGACTATCGTCAAATTGACTGGGCTGATGTTCAGCGACGCTGCTTTAAGGCCAATCAGGCTCGCTTTAAGGAGCTGCCCTCCAAGATTCAGACGCCTCATGGTTTCTTCGCACACGAGCCCAAGCCCAAGGTGCTGCCTAGCTCTACTCTTGAGCGCCGTGGTGCTGAGGAAGATAAGTCCAAGACTGAAAAGGAGACTGCTGTCCCCAAGACTGCCACTGCCAACACCGAAAAACCTGAGTCAGAAGAGACCCAAGCTAAGCAGCCCAAATCTGAGGAGGTAAAGTCGAAGGTGTCCAAGGCCGCAGAGACCAAGACTGAGGCTTCAGAGGCTGAGCCAACCAAAGCGAAGGAGTCAAAGACAGAAAAGGCAAAGCCTGAGGTCGAGGAGGCTCAGCCCGTGAAGTCCAAATCCGACGACACCAAACCCGAGAGTACTGATAAGCCCAAGAACGACAACGCCAAGAAACCCAAGACCGAATCTCCCAAGGCCCCTGAGCCCGGAGTAGCACGAACTGCTGTCGTTGTGCGCTGCTGGGATGAGTACAACTGGCGTGAGGATGACATTGTCAACCTCCGATCTTTGATCACTGAGCTCGCCGTGACATCTGGTGGTCGTTACGACATCCACTTGCTGGTCCAGGTCAAGAACGAAGCTGCTCATCCCGTTTGGGCAGACGAAAATATCTACTATGAGCGTATCGAGGAGGCCATTCCTGAGGAGTTCAGGGGCTTGGTAACACTGTGGTCTGAGACCCAGATGCTGGCTCTCTACCAGGGCATCTACGACCACTTTACCCGTGGCCCTGATCTGCCCGTTCACGGTGTGTACCGTGGTTTGTCAATGGCAATGCAGTACTTCGCCCACAAGCACCCCGAGTACGACTACTTCTGGCAGTGGGAGATGGACGTGCGTTACACCGGCCACTACTATGATCTCTTCAGCAAGCTTGAGAACTGGTCCAAGGCTCAGCCTCGCAAGGGTCTCTGGGAGCGCAACTCTCGCTTCTACTTCCCTAGCATCCATGGCAGCTGGGAGGACTTTTCGCAAATGGCCCGTGTTCAGAGCAAGATGGGCGTTGTAGGCGCTGACAATGTTTGGAAGGGCGTCCCTGGCTTTGACGGCAAGTCTCCTGATTCTGACACCAAAGGTGACCGTACTGTATGGGGTCCTCTGCGCCCCAAGGATGATGATGACTGGTTTGAGCCTGGTAATGACCCTGTTGCGCCTACATCCTATGAGAAGGACCACTACTCATGGGGCGTTGGTGAGGAGGCTGATTACATCGCTCTCAACCCCATCTTCAACCCTGACGGTACAACTTGGGGTCTCAAGGAGGATATCACGGGTTTTAACCGATCTGACGGACTACCACCACGCCGCGCCAACATTATCACCACTTCGCGCATGTCCCGCCGACTGTTGACAACCATGCACAAGATGACCGCTTTCAAGAAGCAGTTTGCCTTCCCTGAAATGTGGCCTGCCACCGTAGCTCTACAGCACGGCTTCAAGGCTGTCGCAGTGCCTCACCCCGTCTACGTCGACCGAGCTTGGCCCACAGCCTACATGGCTCAGGTATACAACAACGGCCGCGACGGCGCCAGCGGCGGCTCACGCACCAGCATCTTTGGCGACCGCGAGCATAACATGCACGGACTCTCCTGGTTCTACAACTCAGGCTTTGCTCCCAACTTCTACCGCCGGTGGCTGGGTCTCCGAGTCAACAACGATGGAGGCGAGGAGTTTGAGGGCACTGAGGATAAGAGCAAGAAGGGCAAGGGAGTCGGTAACATGCGTGGTGGCGAGGGTAGGATGTGTCTCCCTCCCATGCTGCTGCATCCCGTCAAGGATGTTGAGTTGCCTGTCGAAGCCCCTGAGGAGGCTGAGGAGGGTAAGACTCCTCAATCTGACCCTGGAGCGTAGAATCCCCCTCCAATACCCTATTTTGCATATAAGGACTCTAGGAGGCATGATTAGGCGGGCGTTAAGGGTTTGTTTTTTTGGGAGTTTTTATGGGTTCATGTCTTGCCATGAAAGCAATGAAATATGTCAACGAGATGATAATGATTCAAGCTCTCAGGCACTGTAGTATATAAGAACAGCTTTTGGATATTTGGGTTTAGACTGGATAAAGATAATGAATATTGCTATTTCAACCTCTGCATCAGTGACAGTATTTTGCAACCTGCAAGGGAGTGATTTTCTCTACTAGACATGCAATGAATTCTGATCCAATGTATGGATATGGTGTTTGGCTCTTTGTCAACGTAAAATATTTTTGTACACGCTCACTATTATCACATTTGCGCAGATTCCTAACTGCTCTTTTGTATGATCATTTCATCCGTCCCAGAGCTCTCCAAGTTATGCGCCAGTATGTTTCTCGCAATCGCGATTTATCAAACAGACAGCACACACGCAAGGCAATCATCCACGAGCAGCCTTTTCCCAGGTGGTCATATCATCTCCTTAAACAACGCGCTTGACCTCAAAGAAGCGTCGCAGCCACCAGACCTGGAAGAGAGACTCGCCAATAACAACACCGATAACAAACATGTTCCACCACTTGACTCGGCTGTTTGTGCTCTCGGCGGTGTTTCGGTGGGTGCGCTCACGGATGACGATGTACTCTTGCTCGTCCTTGACCTGGGCAAGGAGTTCAGACAGTTTGCGGACTAGAAAGACAGTAATTGTAAGCGCTTTTGAACAGATTCGAGAAGTTGGGAGGCGAGTGTACCTTCACGGTCAAGGGGGTCGGCGGGCATTTCAGACTCGCTCACGTAGACGATTCCGTGAACGTTGAAAGAGACCTCCTTGGTGTTTGCGCCCCAGTTCTCGTTGCCGAAGCAGTAGAC
The DNA here is from genome assembly GCA_030411635.1 of Fusarium sp. MBC 119. Classification (NCBI taxonomy): domain Eukaryota; kingdom Fungi; phylum Ascomycota; class Sordariomycetes; order Hypocreales; family Nectriaceae; genus Fusarium; species Fusarium sp. MBC 119. The sequence continues at coordinate 788,799 of JAPERM010000042.1, read as the reverse complement.
GAATTTTCCATCATGTCTAGCCGTGAATGAGTAGTCGCCGTTGGAGATACTCTTCTCGTCTACCTCTTTTTGACCAGAAGGGTTGGTGATCTGTCTATAAGTTAATACCCTGGCCCCTTGCCTGTTTCCTCAAGGACACGTACCCAGAAGTCGATATCGAGGTTGCCTGCGCTGCCGAACTCACGATCGCCAACCTGGAAGGTGACAGTCATAGTGTCATCCTTGTGGAGGGACTCGTGGAAGCATTCTCGGCCGTGGGCGGGCAGGACGATGTTGTGTGCGGTAACAGCTTGGAAGACAGCGGCGGCCACGAGGGCCTTGGCTGCAGAGAGGAAGTACATTATCGAGGGGAAGACGGACCGTATCGATCGATCGCGATGGCTTCAAAGGAGTGTCGTGGACGTTTGCGATCCTACAGTATTCTGGTCATACGTATTTGGTTGTTCCTATACTTGGAAATCGAATCCCCCTTGTTGGAGCTATACTGTCCACTAAGTCAGGTATGGAGTTCGAATCGCGACGAATTGACACCTTTCCGCAGCTAATTGGAGGAGCAGGGGGTAATGCTGTTGCGGCTCTCGCTCCGTTCAGCCACGGTTTTGCCGAGTACCTAAGTTCCTGCCAGCTTGCAGCTTCTTCCAAAATTCACAAGCCAATCCCGCGTCCCCCAGCCTAAAAGGGGTCGGTGGGTAGGTGGAGCCTTGTGTGGCTTGAACAAGGGCTTAGTAGAGATTACCTTGGTTTATCGTTTATCTGTCCTTGCGAATACCTCAAAAAGGGATGAGATGGCGGGACTGATTGCGCGGCGTCTAGTTTGCGTTGTCTGGCATTGAGAAGCGAGCTCGGAGGTGGCAGGGAATTCATAGTAGCATGTGTGTTGTCAACGAGGTTACAGCCATTGAATATACAAAACCCTATTCTTTAAAGCAAGATCAATCTTTGATAAGCTTAACCGTACAGAATTATCGTACTCACGGACGGGCTGAATTGGCAGGAGACAATACAGTACCTAGATAAAGGTCACAGGCCAATGGATCTGTGGCGGTGCAATTGCGTTGTCTGCCCCTCAGCTCTCCCTGTCTCTCCCGGGCACCCGTCCCCTGAATTGTCCTTGGAAACAGGCTGGGGCTCCAGTATTCTCCAGCGAGTAACCAGTAATCAGCCCGCTAACAGCACGGTCACCAGCCTCAGCCCCAGCAGGAACCAGCCCGGGGCCAAGAAAAAATAAGAACCAGCCCAAAAAAGAGAGGGACATGTCTCTCACCCCTCCCAAGTGTTTGTCTTCTCACACCGACAAGTCGACCTAACCACACGACAGCGCCCACCCCCAATCCATCCATATCCATCCATCCATCGCCGCTCGTCGTTTTTTCTGCACCACCACTCAAAGGACCGCCCCACGATCCAGTAAGTTCAGAGTCTTTCTGTATCTCGCTCGAGTCTGTTTCGATCACGCTGCTTGCTGCTTGTCTATCCCGGATACTCCTGGCGATGGCCTCATCGTTCAAGCTTTCATCTCACGCTGTCGCCGCCCGATGATCCAATTTCGCCGCCATGCTATTCCCCCCGTTGATCTGCCTCGTGACGGTTTGAACCAACATGTCGAACTACAACATAGCATAGCTGGCCACAATGGGCGATTGCGGCAGCCTGGAACGGGGGCTATTACGAGCTCGGAGCATCAAGGACGTTGATGGGATGGTGATGATGGATAGGCGTTGATGAATGAGCTCTTGATCGCTGCCTTGCTCATCAACTTAGGTGTCCTTTCGCGACACCTCCATAAAGCCGTCCCGCCTCCTCCACCATCACCAAAACATCCAGCCTCCTGTCCCTCCCTTGGCTAGCTGTTTCCCATATATTGTCTCAGCCTGCCTATTTGCCTTTGTCTCTTCCCTCTTTATCTCAGCTTGTCCCCTTTTACCCCTCGTCCGCAGCAAAGTCCCTCGCCACGTCGCCTACTTCCAACATTCATCCCCAGCATCGCTGACCTTGCTCCTTTCACCTTTAGGACCTTTTACTCTATACCAAGTCACACAGGCCTCGAAGCCTTAAATCGCAATCATGGGTCTCGCCTTTTCGAAGCTTTTCGACCGGCTGTGGGGGAAGAAGGAGATGCGAATTCTGATGGTCGGTCTCGATGCCGCCGGTAAAACCACCATCCTCTACAAGCTCAAGCTTGGTGAGATCGTTACCACCATTCCCACCATCGGTATGATACGCCCTCGATTCCTAAGATAACTGCGCCACGTTTCTAACATACTCTCCTTTCTCCCAACAGGCTTCAACGTCGAGACCGTAGAGTACAAGAACATTCAATTCACCGTGTGGGATGTCGGTGGTCAGGACAAGATCCGTCCTCTGTGGAGGCACTACTTCCAGAACACTCAGGGTATCATCTTCGTCGTCGACTCCAACGATCGCGACCGTATTGTTGAGGCCCGAGAGGAGCTCCAGCGCATGCTGAACGAGGACGAACTCCGAGATGCTATCCTCCTTGTCTTCGCCAACAAGCAGGATCTTCCTGTACGTCACGACCCCACCTTGACCCCTTCTCCCAATTTCTTCCCCTCAATATGTTTTTAACCGCGGTACCTTATACTAACGTGATGCTACAATTAGAACGCCATGAACGCCGCCGAGATCACAGACAAGCTTGGCCTCCACAGCCTGCGACAACGCGCCTGGGTAAGTGATGAATCGCTCTTTTCTGGTTTCCAGAAATCAATGTCTCGTTTTTCAAGTCACATGCTAATATTCTGCCTTTCTCTTTCAATAGTACATCCAGTCCACCTGTGCCACTTCCGGTGACGGTCTCTACGAGGGTCTTGAGTGGCTCGCCAACACCCTCCGAAAGGCGGGTCACCAGTAGAAAGATTGATGAGAAGCCTCTTTTAACAAACCCGCATTTTCTCTCCTGCTCTGCCACATATTGTCACATGGCTCTTTGTCTCGACTCGAGGTCTCGGTTGTAATTTGCAAAGTTATCGGTCAACCAATCGAAGATAAATCCTTGAACCAAAGTCGCATCTATTCACGTTTTCTGTTAAAGCAACCTCTTTCTACGCTTTCTCCCTCTCTCAATGGTGCTTAACTGTGAACCTCTTGGGCAACATCTGCTTGCCATCGCCAGCGTCAGCTCGCCTTCCCGAGGACCACAGAACGTACTTTCTTTTTTTCTTCTTGGAGGAAAAGTCGGGTGATGATGGGAGGCGTCTTATGGGGAACCCCGGGATATTTGTACAGTCGTCAAATGGGTGTCGTTTGCTCTTTGAAAAGAATGCATCCCTGCAGATCTTACAAAAATACTCTCGCAAACCGTGGCGCACTGGTATATCTATCGTTTGTTGTTTTTTATTTCTTTCCCATGTCGCTTTAGGGAGCATGACCATGATGAGCAACTCGAGTAACGAGGAGTATAAACGAGGCATGAATTGGGGGCCAATGCGAGATTGGGCTGTTGTAGAGATTCTATTCTGTTATTCTATGCTTACACTAAAGCTGCTATTCTAACCCGGTGATTGAAGTCATAAGCATATGTCAGTTACTCTAGAGACGGACCCTTCTGGCCAACAAGGGCCGTGCTTTTGGTGGAATCCTGTCTTGTCAATGGGCGGGCAGGCGGTCCGCCAAACATTCACCTAACTTTATGTAAGATATGATAAGATAACTTGGGCACTTTAGTCTAAAATATACCTAAAGCATGTTCTACTTATTATAGCGACCTATCTTAAAGGTTGGGTCTCGATTATTTATCAAACCACCTGGTGGGTGAGGCGTGATGTGACCTGCAGGGGCTACGAAAAACGTTACACGATATTTGACATGGAGTGAGAAATATGCACGTGCTTTGGGTGAGGTTTGAAAAGCTGAGTAGGTGATTATTGACTTGAGATTCTAAATACATTCTATCGTGATATCAGGATTGGTTTTATAGTGATACTAAGATCTGTTATACAAAAATATTACACTGATTAGACATGAAACACATTAACTCGTTAGACTCAAACTCCGATAACAATCTCGGTAGTCAAGACGTTTAAGCATCCTTAGGCTTAACCGCAATGTCCAAGCCCTCCTTGTCATCCCGAATCTTGACCTTGGCCGTCTCGCCCATCTTCAGCTGGCCCTTGATGATCTGATCCGCAAGGCCGTTGCCGATCTCGTTGGTAATGAGTCGGTTCAGGGGACGGGCGCCAAACTTGGGATCGTACCCGCGCTCCGCAAGCCAATCCCTGACATCATTAGGGACGGAGAGGATGATGCGACGGTCGTCAAGACGCTGCTGAAGCTCCTTGAGACGGATATCGACAATGTCGCGGATGGCGCTGAGGGCGAGGCGCTTGAACACGATGAAAGAGTCGATTCGGTTGAGGAACTCGGGTGGATAGGCTGAAGCGACAACATCCATAACGGCCTTACGAACTGAAGGGTCGATGTCGCCGTCGGCTGTCTCGCTGTAGGGGTGTAGGTGGTTTTGACCGACAAGGATATCGGCGCCCAGGTTAGATGTTAGAACGATGATGGTGTTCTTGAAGTCGACCTTGTGACCCTGGGCGTCGGTAAGGTAGCCTTCGTCAAGGACTTGGAGTAATAGAGCGGAAATATCGCGGTGTGCCTTCTCAAACTCATCGAAGAGGAGGACGGCATAAGGTTTGCGGCGGACAGCCTCGGTCAGCTGCCCGGCATCCTCGTAGCCGACGTAACCAGACGGAGCACCAATGAGTCGGGAAATGGTGTGCTTCTCCTGGAACTCGGACATATCGAAGCGAACAACTGCAGATTCTGTCGAGAAGAGGAAGCCTGCTAGCTTCTTGCAGAGCTCAGTCTTACCAACACCGGTAGGACCAAGGAAGAAGAAAGAAGCCAGAGGCTTGTTCTCGCCGCTCAAGCCAGCTCGCTGCAAACGAACTGCGTCGGAGACGGCCTTGATGGCCTCGTCCTGTCCCTTCACTGCCTGACTGAGCGAATCTTCCATGTGGACCAGCTTTTCAATGTGTCCGGAAGTAAGCTTCGACACGGGGATGCCAGTAATGCGAGAGACGACGTTGGCGATGTCGTCGGGGCTGACAGAGTCGTGAATAAGGGCATCGCTTCCTGTGGACTCTTGCGATTCTCCCTCCTTGGGCAGTTTCTGCTCCAGGTCAGGGATGACACCAAATCTGAGCTCAGAAGCACGTCCAAAGTTTCCTTCTCTTTGTGCTTGCTCGAGCTCAAACTTGGCCTTGTCGAGATCCTCCTGGACTTTCTTAACTGATTCAATTTCAGCGCGTTCCTTTTCCCAGCGCTCGTTAAGCCCAGAGATCTCGTCATTCAATTTCTTGAGATCCTTCTCCAATTTTTCTCGACGCTCCTTGCTTGCCACATCGGATTCCTTCCTAAGACTCTCGAGCTCGATCTGAATAGTCATAATCTTGTGGTCGAGACGCATGATGTCTTCAGGCTTGGATTCGTGTTGCAGCTTGAGGTGGCTAGCTGCCTCGTCCATGAGGTCGATAGCCTTGTCTGGTAAGAAGCGGTCGGTGATGTAGCGGTTAGATAGAGTTGCAGCAGCCACTAAGGCACCGTCTGTGATGCGGACACCATGGTGAACTTCGTACTTGTCTTTGATACCTCGAAGAATACTGATGGTATCCTCAACACTAGGCTCACTGACGATAATAGGTTGGAATCGTCGTGCCAGGGCAACATCCTTCTCGATTTGGCGATACTCGTTGAGGGTTGTTGCACCACAGCACTGAAGCTCGCCACGTGCCAAAGCAGGCTTCAAAAGATTGGAGGCATCGATGGAACCTTCAGCCTTTCCGAGGCCAAGGAGGGTGTGCAACTCGTCGATGAACAGAATAACTTCACCCTCAGCCTGCTCTACCTCTGTCAAGACCTTCTTTAGTCTCTCTTCAAAGTCTCCTCGGAACTTTGCACCGGCGATCAGAGAGCCAAGGTCAAGGCTGATGACTCTCTTGTTCTTGACACTTTCAGGGACGTCGCCACGGACAATACGAAGGGCAAGGCCCTCAAGAATTGCTGTCTTTCCGGTTCCTGCATTACCGATAAGAACCGGATTGTTCTTTGTACGTCTTGACAGGATCTGAATGGTTCGCTGAATCTCGGCATCTCTTCCAATGACCGGATCAAGTTTGCCATCCTTGGCTCGAGCTGTCAAGTCGATACCGAACTGTTCTAGGGCAGGCTTCTCTTCTTCACCGCCCATATTCATCCGGTGAGTACCACCGGGAGGATGTGGACGTCCATTGGCATATGTCCTAACAGCAAGACTTGGAATCAATCGTAGAGATGTCGGTCTCAAAGGTTGTGTTGCAAGTACTCGTGTAAGTGGTCGGATGGATCGGGTCCGGGCACTAGCAGCCATACGCTGCGTTGATGTGATTAGTTGTCTGCGCGCCTGCATGTTGGGCACCTGTGAATAGCAGTTATTGGAAAAGAGCGATTGGAAAAAGAAAACGAAGGCAGAATCGCAGATTCTCACGACGGGTGGGAGGCTTCTAATTATCTACAAAGCGAGGCCTCGGCTACAAGTTTCATGACGCCTGGAGCATTTTCTCGTAGCTTCCAGTTCCGTCATCGGGGCCAGCTAAACTGATAAGATAGATAAAAGAAGCTAGCTCTTATCGTAGAATCATGTGATATTATCGGCTCTCAGGGCTTTGGGAAGGACCGGAAGAGTGGGGACTTTGCACTGAATTTTGATTGGACGTTTAGCGCCGGCAGAGGGTTCACATTTTCCCACAAACTCTAGCGGCTTCCACAAAGAATTCCAACATTTCGGGCGCACCTCATCAACACCAAGTGTCTTCCTTTCCTTCACCACCCAACCCCAAGTCAACCAGCCAGGAGAGTCACAATGTCGACGAAGCCCACGAGCAAGACGTTCGGAAAGTCGACCCGGGAGGTTCCCGCCTCTTCGGAGAAGGCTAAGAAGTGGTACCCCGCTGACGACGATGCCGAGAACAAGAAGGTGAGTCTTCTGGTGATGTTTGTGATGCGTTTGCAGGCAGTTGTATAGTGCTTCTGGAGGGCGCGGTTGAAATATGGGATGCCGATTGAGGATCGAGTTTGGTGCGTGGCTATTTCGACCGCCAGCGCAAGGAAAAAACACTTCAGACGACCAAGGCCTTCGAGTTTCAAGGCCACGACATCGAACACACAGATCCGCACACAACTTACGAAAATATCGATTGGCGATCCGTTCTCTGCACATAGCAACTGCCTGCAGCATTATGTAGCATCAGATTTGCTAACAGTTGGAAATCATAGGTCCGCAAGGCTGTCCGATCTTGGGCTCCTCGCAAGTCCCTCCAGCCCGGTACTGTCCTCATCCTCCTCGCTGGCCGCTTCCGTGGCAAGCGTGTCATCCTCCTGAAGTCCCTCGAGCAGGGTGTCCTCCTCGTCACCGGCCCCTTCAAGATCAACGGTGTCCCTCTGCGACGAGTCAACTCCCGATACGTCATCGCCACCTCTTACAAGGTCGACATCTCCGGTCTCGACGACAAGAAGATCGAGGAGATCTCTCAACCCAAGTACTTCACCGCCGAGAAGGCTAAGGAGAAGGCTGGTGAGGAGGCTTTCTTCAAGCAGGGAGAGAAGCCCCAGGTACGACAGAACCAACCTGAACAGATATTTTCAATATCTGTGATTTATGTGTGGGATTCAGATGACTGACTATGGGTACAGAAGAAGGAGATCAACAGCAGCCGCGCCGCCGACCAGAAGGCCATCGACAAGGCTCTGATTGCCAACATCAAGAAGGTTGACATGCTGGCTTCTTACCTCAACAGCTCTTTCAGCTTGAGGAAGGGAGACAAGCCCCACGAGATGGCCTGGTAAATGTGCAATCTTGTGCCGGGGTGATGGGAGTACCGGGGTTGCGACACAACGGGTTGTAGAACGGCAAGGGTCTCCGAAATGGGCTGGTTTGGCCAATTGCATTTGGAAGTCGACGGCATCGGTCACATTTTGGCGTCTGTAATCAGGTTTTACAGTCAAAAAACAAACGAGCATACAAAATTCTAGAGGCTTCCGGTGAGAGGCCGATGATGATGAACTTCACTCGGATGTCCCATCTCCTGGGTGAAAAAAACAACTGGTGTGAGCGATCTTGGTGCAATTCCGGTCTGAACTGGTCAAAATGGACATTGATTTACGAATGATAAAAAGTTTCAATAATTGTGTGTGCAATGGCCCGCTGGAATGTCAACCTCTTTGGGGACTCTAGTCTCAGTTGTGATATTAACATGGCAGGCGGTCTAACGAATAATCGAGACATCTGCCTAACTCTAGGACAAATTGTCATAATAATTAGAGTACAAGGCATACGTTAGGTTAAGAATCAACTAACTTATCCGATTTATTTTATCTTCTCAAGATCTCTTACCCATGTTCAGGTAGATGTCTCGATCATTTGCTGGTCTGCCTGCATGGCAATTCATGTCTTCGTTTCATCTCTTCATCTCTTCTATTCTACAGTTACTTGGTCTCTACAATAACATGGTGTTTGTCTTGTCCGTTTTACAGGTTACGCTCCGCCCAACTCTCAATCATACCAGTCAACGAGGGTTCGTAGTGCTTGAACGAGACCTTGCCAGATGCCTCATCTAGGGACGTGTTGGCCTGGACAAAGACCTTACGAGGCTGCTTGTTCTTGAGGACAATGTCGCGGACCTTCTTGCCCCAGAACTCAGGGTCAACGGTTGTCATGTGGACGTAGAATTCGGTGCCAGTCTTGACATCAGCAGTCGACTTGTAAATGTGAAGCTTCTGGAGATACTTGGCAACAGCTGGCAAACCTGTTAGCATACTGTTTGGGGTCAAAGAATAGCAACTTACCGTCTCGACCAGCCGTGAGAATCTTGGAACGGTCCAGCTTAATGGTCAAATCCGACAGATCATCCTGCTTGTAGTCAAGCTTGCAAAAGTCGTCCTCAGCCTCAAGGAAACACTTGAGGATCGAGAAACGGGCCTGACTGTGAGCCTGTCCCCATTTCTGGCTCTTGGGGTCCCACATCTCGAGAGAAGCAAGTCCAGCTCGAGCCATAGATAGGTAAGAGGCGTACAGGACATCACCAGCCTCGCCGTTGATATCCTCAGAGCCATCACCATAGCCAAAGATCTTAAGGGCCGGGAATTCGCAGCTTAGGTGCATGGCAACAAGCTCGGCACGACACTCCTCGTATGAGGCAGCAATGCTACCAAAGACAGAGCCCCATGTCTGACCAGGCTTGTACCACGTTGTGATGGGCTTGTTGTCCACAGGGCTGACGGGAGGGTTCTCCTTGTCGAAGTTGAAGGTACCCGGGGATGTCTCCTGAAGAAGCTTGCCACAACCGTGACCTAAAATTTGTAAGTAAAGGTCATTGAACGGCCATTCACGATCCATTTTACATACCAGTAAGCTCGTGAAGGCCAACCTGAACCTCGAAAGCACCATCGCGCTGCTTCTTGTACACCTCGAGATCCTCATCACGGATGAAAGGGATCTTCTCGTCGGGTGCCTTGGCGCTCAGAACGTTTCCAAGTGACACGTTCTTGAAACCCTCGGTCTGGCGAATATCATCGTAGTTGGGGCTGGAAACTGTCAGTATTCCACTGTCCGACCTATTACAGCAGCCAGATACTTACATGTTGATACCAGCAGGGATACCAGAACCTTGATCCAACGTCAGTATCTTCAGATAATACGCAATTAAAGGTGCTCGAATTACTTACCAGCAAAAGTAAGGACCTCAAGAGAGGTAAAGTCGGGAGATAAAAACTTATCCTTCTCAAACTCTGTACCCCAAGGCAGCAAAGGAATGAGCTTCGGGGCCTTCTCTACAAGCTCACCAAAGGCGCGAGTCCGCTCTAGGTTTACCATTGAGGCAAAGCCTTCCCACTCTCCTCGAATACCAGCAGGGTCTCGGTAGGTCTCGATAAAACCAATGTTGGACTCAACCATAGGACCCTTGTCCTTGATCCAGTACCTTTGACTGTTCTTGAAATCCTCCAAGGAACCAGACTCGAAGGACTTACTATAAGCCTGGTGCATCTTCTTTTGGGTGTCGTTCTCTGCGTTTTCGGCAGCCCCGTTGATGAATGCGGTAATGTTCTTCATCTCCTCCGCGTAATCACCATAGACCAGCTTAATAGTCTTGCCCTTGAGAGGACCATCTTCCACGGTAAACTCGGTCTGCTTGCCAATGTCACCTCCATCACTGGGGATGTTCTTGACAGCCGAAGCAATCAGGATCTCGTAGTTACCATCCGAGGACTTTCGAAGTCGGTTGTTTTCAGGGAGAAGGCCCTTCGCCTCCATCCAGCTTGAGACGGCCTTGATATCGTCCTTGGTGATGTGCGAGGAATCGGGGTAGTAAGTAGTCATGTGGCCGTCGTCGGGATAACCAAGGTGCATGATAGCGGGGTTGTCAGAGCTGAAGATGCCACCCTTTGTCGCCTCGTAGAACTTAGAAGCCTCAGGAGAAGTGGCAGCCAGGGCGGCGACAGTCTTCTCCGTGCAACGGGGAATGAACTTGGAGTCACCAAAGCTCTTGTAGTTGCCATTGTTGCCGAGGAACATGGCGGCGTACTCGAGGAAACGAGTGACTTCATCCTCTTCCACGCCGGCCTTCTTGGCCAGGGCGTTCCAATCACCATTCGCAGATTTGTGCAGGGCTAGAATCAAATCAAAAATGGGCTCAGACTCTGGGGAGATCTGTCGAAGAACAATTCTGGTGCCAGCAAAGGCAGCTCTATGATGATGTGTTAGCACCGAGCCACACGACCCCTCATAAGCAGAGGTTGCCCCTCATTTCAGACTGATCGAGGCCGACAACTACTTATACGAGACCCAAAAACAAACTTACTTGCTGATAAAGTGAGCATATCGCTTCTGCTGGTCATTCAAAGCATCAAAATGCTTCTCAATTTCAAGCCTGACCACCGAAGGAGGCTTGTCGGCGAGGTAGTGGACCAGCTCATTCGAGTTCATGGCGACGGCAGAGGTTGAAAACCTGTGAAGGCTCTGACGGTTGAAAGACTTTGTAAAATGAGGAATGGGTCGTCGGGGTAGGATGGATGGCTTCAAAGCTGCTGTTCTTAAAGAAGGCAGTCTTTGAAGAACAAGAGACGGTGAGATTAAGTTGGGAGAAGGCATGCCCGCTGGCTGTGACTGACGTTTTCAGGTCACGTCGGCCAATAGTTATTTGTTATCTGGGGACAATGGAACACAGATTTCCAAACGTGTCAAGGCGGCAAACAGAAGGCGCAGGCAGCTTGTTTCCTATAGCGGCTAGCAAGGCGGTGCACAGATCCATCATGACACCACGCGAACGCCTCATGGTGGCTTTGCATTGCTTTGTAGGTATCAATTATAGAACAAAAGGGAGTTATTATGGCCCAATAACATGACTGACATGAAATCGTTTTTGTCATCCTATTAGTTTGTATATTTGTTCTGTCAAGATGATAGTGTTGCACTTACTCTAGTTGTTTTAGCCTGTTCAAACCTCTGATTGGATCCGGTTGCAGCCTTGGTGTAAACCCCGAAATATTTACATGGCAGCTCACCCACCCAAACATGCAAAAGAGCAAACTATCAACTATTTATACTTGATTGATCGCTAACAGGCACACATCTATTTATTGGAATCTCGTTGGTTCTCTGTTGGTCGGACAGACCATGGAACATAAATGATAGGTAGGAATGGCATCAGAGCATGGCACGTAGCTATGATGCTCCATTGTGTGAGTACAATGATTCAATTAGTCACCTGGAATCCTCACTTTAGACATAAGAAAGTCTGCATGTTCTAGTACCCCCCTCATAGAACGAACACGATTCGTGATGAAACGACTGACAAAATCATTCTATGGCTGCTTCGTTTTATGTGAATACATTCCATAGGTACCCTGGACCTGACCCTGTTGAGGTCAATCACCAAAACTACATGCTAAGCACCCAAGTTTTCATAACCAGGGACATGATATATACTCTTTGAATTATTAAATGGTAAGTGAAGCAATTAATGTTGGGTCACTCTGTGAGATCTACTTCAACTACGAATTCGGGGCATTCGGTGCACGTGTGATGAAGTAGCTGATAGGAGACAATTGAATACTCATAATTCGAACCCACCGAGTCTATCGATTATTTACCCAAATGAATCATTAAATCGATAAGCGCAAGTTACGACCTGGTCTATGGACGAACTTTGGGACTGTGATTGTTGGAATCCCTCGACTCTGGTTATTTTTGGGTTCAGTCCGATTAATGAATCAACCTAGTCCTATACTTCACAAATAACGAGCTTATTATAGCTACGATGCGAGACGAGTATGCTTCGAAGCGGCGTGCATCAATGGCAAGCATGTGCCTAGCCTACCAGGTAAGCAGTCAGATGTTGGCCTTGAGCAGATGGTGGCCGCATGATAGCACCTGTACCTCTTGTACCCAATACCTGACTGGACATAATGGTTGCACCAGTCTCTTAGACATCTTGTGGGCGACTAGGCGAACCAATGCGAGATGAAGTTGGAAAGGACTAGGAGGAGGCGAGCCGAACCGAGAAACAAGCCGAAGAGCTCTCTGATTCCGATGCCCTAGGTCAGCATTGGAGCCATCAAGTTTCCCAGTTTCCCTAGACAGACCCCCGGCCAGAGAACCTCATCTTTTGAGCCCCTCTCAGAGGAGCTCCTCCGGTTGACGGGGTACGACGGACGACGGACGCTACATCCTGCTAGTGAAATCGTAATTAGGTGTTTTCGTGGTGTAAACGGGTCCTCGAGACTGTCATTTTTATTGCCTTTTGCAATACCTCTTCTGATTCTCTTCTAATGTGAGATATCTGTAAATTGCCAAGTGTTTGGGCACACGTACTCATACTCATACACGCGCTGAGCTCGGATGCGGTAGCTCACTTAATACGACGCCAAATGTATATAATTATGTCCACGTTATCTTATCCAGCTATAATAATAATGCTCTAGGAATTAAAGTGTCCCAGCTATTTTAAGCGGTGTGGCGCTCCAGGGTCGTTGTTCGCGGAAAGGGAAAGGCATTCGGAAGCCAAGCGTCTGCTTCAAACAAGCGTTAGTATGATCAACAACATCAGCCGGCGTTGCCAACCGAGCCATCCCTTCGGAACCTAGCAAACCAGCCGGGCGGGACGACTGGGGTGGGTGACATGGGTAGAGGTCTAAGACAATAACTCAAGCCGGGGAAGCGTTGTGGTTCCCCCGACTTTGAACAAACAATGTTAGGCATTCAGTCAGTGACTGCATTGGGCAAAATGTACCCGTCAACGTGACGCCTGCGGCAAGCAAACAAACTTAATGATTGCTAACATTAACAAGGTAAGTAAAAGTTGTCCACATTTGTAGCACTGGGTGGTTCAATATGTAACGGTTCAAGTAGTTCAGTCTTGGTCATTTCCATTGTGCCATTTGTAGATACCATAAAACTTATGTTGTGCTTTTCCTTGATCATTTATACATGCCATTGCATCGTGTCGCCTTGAAATTATTCTTCTCTGTGGTAATTGAATTGTTGGCTAGAATATTCTGGTTGCTATGGTCAAGGCTCTGTGCTTGAGTTGTCTCCCACCACCTGACCTCTGCCCCCACGCTACTTCTCCACACTCTATGCGCTACCGCTTTTTCTCTCCTTGTGCTTTTCCGTTTTTCTCGATTGGTGAAGGAAAACGGTGCCTCATCCTCCCCAATTGACGAGATGCGCTGCCCTGCCTTGTTTTGTGCAAATCATCCCGAAGTTACGACATATGATTGGGCCGGGGAGCAGAATTCCAAGATATGACCCTCAGCTCGGTATAGAATCGACTACTTACATCCATACTTGTGCTGTTGTCCTGAAGTGGGAATAGGAGATGCCCGATTTTACCCTACTGTTTTGCTCCTGGGGCCTCAACTTGCAATGATTGCAGGAACATTCTACTGGGGCCCCCTTCGAAAAAAGATACGAGTGACGAAATATTGATTGCCGGTCTACCCTGGGCTGGGCATGAGCAACAACCGTGCCATTCACCGCATTACCGATTTATGTACCGGGGGTGTTTGGTCCTGAGCTCGGTCACGAGCTATTGAGAGAAAGGAACACAATGTGATAGGAATGGGGAGTGTTGAAGACACTCGCAGTTCTTAACATTTGACTACTGTCATGAGGGTGCACCATTCTTCCAGCCGGTAGATTCGGACTAGCACCTCGGCACAGCAGCGATTATCGATCAAATTTTGATGATGTCCTTGGTCTAATCTGTCACACTCGAGATGCAATCTGGGGTCCTGCGTGGACGTTAGCCATGCTGCCATGTGCTTTGCTCGAGTCGGACCGGATAAAAAAGCACGGATCTGCAGTTGCACGGGACTTTTACCGGCTCAATAGCTTGTCTACCTTGCCTAGCCTTGACATTGTTCTCCAAGAGACCATTGTTGGGGAAGGGTGACTTTCAGCCAACTGACGTTGCATATGTTGGTCGCGCGAGCTGGCACGCGGTTCGGCGGCTAAGAGTTCCAACATTGGACTGTACAAAGGCGGAAGCTCCGCAGCAAGGATTTTTTCCGGGGGAGCCTGATAGACCCGCCCCTATCTCCAAGTTCCATGTCGTTGCCGCACAATGCAGAGGTGATGATGTGCGCCTTGGATATCCGCTCCGTGCATGGCATGGCCTTGAGGGTGACACGCATATTTACTGCGAATGCTCTCAGGTACTTGATCAGACCATGGTGAGCTAGGCTCGTGACCTCACATCCAATGCGCATTCAAGACGAGAGCGGGAGAGTGACAGGGGCTAACTTTGGCAGCGTGAGATGGAATTTGGGGTTCAATAACCATCACCGTGTCCCACACCCAGCGTCATGGGCCTGCTCCTCACCAATCTCTTCCCTTCTCCCCTGGCAGTTCCAGATTGAATGATACAACCAGTCCGTCTAGAAATTCTGCTCCACGGAGCCTCAGGCCCACCTCATCCACTGCCATGCTTTACAGACACAGAGCACAATGGTTGAGACTTACCCAAGTGGGTTCGTCCCATCAGGGAAAAACTGCCCGGCTTATGATGGATGACCTTTTTTGCTCCTCAGCCAATTGGCGTCACGCCCTTGTAAGTTGAGGGTGACTGTCAACCCATGGAGCACCCCCAGAGCCCCAGACGGCGCGCCCTGCTGGCACCGGACTCCCGTGGCCTGGCCTTGGTCCCGTTTTCATTTACCCTCCCCCCACGCCACTGTAAAGACGGGCTGTGCGAAACGACGTTCAAAGTTCGTGCCTGTCACGGCCTTCTCCCCGATTCCCTTTCCCTGAGTCTGAGCCTGAATTAGGTACCGGACACCAGCTATGACTTTTACCGTCGTCACTTATATAGATCCCTCTGACCCCCGTGCTTTTGTTGATCCTCTTCACTGTTTTACACTTCTTGGCTTTTTTCTGCTGTGCTCCTGATTTATCTTATTCATAAACACTGGTCCATACTACGTCATCGGCATTATCACTGACCTTGTCACCTTCAACTCGACTATTCGGCTATTATACTATTATGCGACAGGCGTCATAAAAGGGGCAACTCAATACTGCGAAACAGCGTTGAATATCTACAATTTTCCTCAGGCGATCGATTCAAAATCTTCCAAATCAGTTATTTCGAAATGCTTTCTTACGATTCCACACCAATGCCCCTTCAGGCTTCCACAAAACCTGCGTCCATCGCCTTGCCTCCATCACTTCAAGCAGCCCCCACAAACTCTACACCAATGACGGTAGCACCCCCATCATTGAATTCGGCAGCCATCAATGGCCGTGAAACCCGGGGAAAGCAACACATCTGGCTGGTTACGGGCCCTGCCGGCTGTGGAAAGACTACTGTCGCTGGACATTTGGCTCAGGCATTGGGCATGCCCTATATCGAGGGCGATTCGGTATGCACGAGACCCTTCTAGAACCCCCACAATTTGAGAAAGCCCCAGTATCACCACTAACACGGGTTTTTAGTTCCATCCCCCTGCCAATATCGAAAAGATGCGAAACGGCATCCCCCTGACTGATGCGGACCGATGGGACTGGCTCACTGCTCTGCGAGAGGAATCTATCGGCCGGTTAAATGCTGGATCTAGCGGCGTTGTCCTCACCTGCTCAGCCCTCAAGCGCAAGTACAGAGACGTCATCCGGGTTGCTGGATACTACGACCACCGTATTCTCATCCACTTCGTTTTCCTCGACGCTTCTGAAGATGTCCTTCTCGCCCGTGTCGCTCAGCGACAGAACCACTACATGGGCGCCAACATGGTTCACAGCCAATTCGATATCCTCGAGCGTCCTTTGGCCGACGAAAAGGATGTTATCACCATCGACGTCAGCCGAAGCCAAGAGGAGGTGGAGCGGGATGCTCTCACCAATGTATTGGAAACCATGGCCAGCTCTTCAGATAAGCCATGAGTGTAATGCGTTTCTTTACACATTTTACTATACATTTGCACATTATATCATTTACAGCCTCTCGCAACCAACCACCCCACCACCTCCGTCGTCATGATCAACATCATGCGAGAATTGTTATCAAGCAGGGAGTCACAGCGTTATTATTGCATTCAGGATTTTGGAGTTAGAGATTTATACGGCGTTATGAGCCAAGAGTCTCGTCGCCGCCGGTGACCTACACACTTCGGACAGCTCTCCGGTGTGAGGCGGCCGCGACTGGGAGACTAAGGTAGCTGGCTTGGTGCAGCCCCCGCAAGTGTCAGAGTTGCAGTCGCTCGCTCAACTGTACTCGAGGGACGCGGGGCGAAGCTGCTTGCTTACACGGTTCGGCTAAAAGAAGGGTAGGAAAGGTATCCCTTCATCCTCGGATTTTGATATTTTCATGTATCGATGTGCGTCATGAAGCTAGAGTTGACTTGTTTTTTTAATCCGGCTCTCATCTTACATGGGTTCATGGTCTTCCGTTGTCATAATTGACAGCGGCGATAGCTCATAAATGATCTGCTTTACATGTAGGGAAAAATGCAAACCATTTTGCACATTGAACTACTATCTAATGCTCATCTTGTGATATATGACATGGTCTGGCTTTTTCATGATATGATATAAATGCGAGCCACATGGTTTCCGGCAAGTGGCGACTGTAGTTGATGCATTGGCATTTATCCGGCAAGTTGAGCATCATGACAACTCAACGCATTGCCGTGAGGCTCACCCCTTCCACTCCTGCATCGGTGAAGCCGTCCGTGACTGACAAGCGGAAGGATAATATCTCATTCCGATAGCTCACCGAGGCCTACTTACAATTGGAGCCTCTGAAGTTGGGGGGGTTGTCATCATGCACGGTTATACCCATTCGGTCACCTGAAGTTTGAGCGATATGCATCTCGAGGTCTTGAATGGAGCAGAATCAGGACTTTCTATAGATCTGGACCACCATCATCTTTTTCTGATAACAGAAAATTGCTCATCATGCAGACACAGCTTCTCTTGGAGAACGCCGCAGGCACTTATTTCGCTTATAAATCTACACTGCAATGCGACCTCGATATTTAACCAAACGAGTACTAATGTGAACCAATGCTGCAACATCATGGCTCAGCAACAATCTCACCCATCTTGCATGCTTATCGCCTCTGTCTCATTTTAACATTTTGTATTCTAAATTATATACATTAAACGCCATTCTCACTATTTCAAATGCATTATCATCAGATCAGGCTCCTCGACTATTTGCCTTACAACCTCGGCGGCTCGCGCCATAGTAGCTCCATCAATAACCCGGTGATCAGCACTCCAGCTGAAGTTAGTGATCTGCTTCTTGACAAGGTTGTCATTTTCGTCAAACGCAGGTACCGTACGCATGCGTCCAATGCCCAGAATGGCCACTTCACGCTCCACAATGACAGGGCTGACATATGTACCACCGACATTTCCAATGTTGGACACGGTAATGGTGCCGCCCTGGAAGTCAGCTGGTGTAAGTTTGCCCTGGGCGGCCAAAATCTGAAGCCGTGATAGCTCTGCTGCGATTGACAGGATGTTGAGTGAGGCGACGTTCTTGATCACGGGCACCACGAGACCTCCCGCGGTGTCCATAGCAACACCGATGTTGTGCTGTGATCGGTGGACGAGGCATGGCTTGCTGGTTTTTGCGTCAACGTCCACCCGGGCGTTGAGCATAGGATATCGATTCAGTGCTAGTGACACAGCCTTGATAATGAAAGGGAGATAAGACAGCTTGCTGGGCTGTCCCTCGACCGAAGGGCCCTGGGCAATTACACGGTTCAGACGCTGGCGAAGCTCCACAATATTTGAGAAATCGACCTCGTCGGCGTAGAGGAAGTGTGGGATAGTCAAGGATCGTGTCATAGTCTTGAACATCTGCAGTTGTGTGTTGGAAAGAGGTACAACCGTTTCCGATTGTACAGAGGTGTCCTGAGGCTTAGACGTAGGTGTCGGTGCTATTCGCTGAGCACTATCCTTGGCGTCTCTCTCCTTGATAAATTTGTAGATGTCCTCCTTAAGGACTCTGCCGTCCCTTCCAGTGCCGCTGATATCTGCAATATCTACCTTGAGCTCCTTGGAGAGGTGTCGCACAGCAGGAGTAGCAATGCTTGCACATCTGCCCTTCTCCTTTGCTGGTGTCTCGACCGGTGCTTCTGGTGACGTATGCTTTTCTGTTTGCTCGGGCTTAGACTCTGCAGGTGGTGGAGGCGGAGGGACATCCTCCTTATCAGCTTGTTGATCAGCTATCGCTTCGACATCCTCAGGTTTGGCTTCGCCCTCGATATCAATGTCGACGAAAGGCTTGCCGACCTTGGCCATTTCGCCTGCCTCGTAGTGCAACTTCTTGACAACGCCCGAGAAGCGACTTGTGATTTCCACAGAGGCCTTATCGCTTTGGACTTCGCAGAGCGGGGAGAACTCCTCGACGTGGGCGCCGGGTTCCACGAACCATTGGATGACTTCGCATTCCACGATGCCTGGCTCGTGTTAGTCAGACGCAGATTACAACCGGGAGATTAGAGTTTCTCATGCTTACCTTCACCAATATCGGCCAGAACGACAGGCTTCACAGCCATCAATCTTCTCGACTCGCTAAACCATCTAGGAGGAGAGGGTTTCATGGAAGCTCGAGAGCCCATGGCCATGTTGCCCATTCCTCTGGCGACATGCCATTGCTTCTGCAGCACGCGAGATCCTCGTTGAAGAAACATGATTACTAGCAATTGCGCCTGGAAGAAGGAGAAGAATGTTTAGAAACTGACACTGCCCGAACCATCCTCATAAGAAAGAGGAGATGGTAAATACCATGCCATTGTTTAAGCCGAAGGGTGGCTTCCATCGGCCCCGTCCGTGGATAACCGCCAATCCGGGGGAATGACGGCACTGACGGGTACTAAGCCCGATCTGACCGCGTCCTCGGCTCTATCTAGGCCCCCACACTGCCGATACAGGCAATTGCCCTGTGCTCCACCTCTCCCGTCTAAACGTGGGGACCCTTTTGCAGTCAAGTGAATTTTCCAACGTCTCAGCTTTGAAAGAGCCGCAACGTCCACCCCAGCCAACCATGATGGCGTCACGACGACTCGACATGGCCCTCTCCGGTCTCGCTCGTCGTCCGCTAACATGCCTCTTCTGCGAGGCTCGCCGCTCCCTCACCACATCCGCTCTTCGGCCGGCGAGGACTGAAAAGCCTGGTTCCGGCGCATCGTTAGATCCCCAAGCAAACATCGCCAAGCCAATTGAGGCTCCTCGAAGTTATGGCAAACGACAGCAGGGTCATTTCGTACCTAAACCTCTCCCTCGGCCAATCGGCATGCCCTTGCCGCCTAAAGCCGGAGAGAACACAGGCATTGACAGTCGATCAATACGTCAGCGTCGTGAAGACTTTGTCAACTACGACAAGCATTTGGCACGGCGAAAGGAACTGTAAGAACACTTTCCTACGAGATATATACGTCCCACGCTCTAACACTTTCATGTCCACAGAACGGCAAAGATATCACGACCTTACTTCCGAGACTGGGGCAACCTTCAATACCATGAGGGTAAATCCTTCATTGCACCCCCACGACTATTCAAGGCCGAGCTGTCCCTATTCTTCCCAAACTTCTACGGCGAGACTCTCCTGAAGACGGACAAGAACCCACGCGATACCACACCGCTTCTCACCGGCAAGGCGACAGTTATCTCGTTCTTCAGCAGCCGTTGGGCCGAGCAGCAGGCTGCAACTTTTACCTCCAAGGATGAAAACCCGGCGCTTCACGAAGCGCTGGCGAAACACACCGATATCACTCAGCTAGTTCACATCAACTACGAGGATAACGCCGGCAAGGCGTGGCTGGTACGGTTCTTTATGGGATCACTGCGGAAACAGTTCCCAGAGAAGGATTGGGACAAGTACTTCCTTGTGCGACGAGGTGTCACCGACGATATTCGAGAATCCATTGGTCTTCTCAACAGTAAGGTCGGATACGTCTTCCTCGTCGATCAGTACTGCCGCGTTCGGTGGGCCGGCAGCGGAACTGCTCACCCCGTCGAGGCCGAGGGTTTGGCCAAGGGTCTATCACGCTTAGTAGACGAGATCAAGAACGAGGCTACGTTGCCCGCCACTGCAAAGGAGCAACACCCAGGTAAACAGCATCTCGAAGTTCCCAAAATGATGTAATTAGACGTCTTCCAGTAGAGGAAGACAGTTGTAACTTTAGACATCCTAGACGTCCATGACCCCACCATGGCCTATTGTACAATATCAAACACGCTGATACCCCTGAACACCTGTACATTATGCAAAGAAAGCAAGCCCCGTCCGCTTTTACGAGAAAAGAAAGAAGACGATAAAGCAAAATGCAACGAAGCCTCCCATAATGATTCCATCCCTCCTCTTCTTTGCTGATATTCTCCCGATCAGCGTGTTGATCCCTGGCACCTGACTCGCCGCGTGCGTAATTCTCCGGTTGATGCTCGCCAAGGTTTCGCGCTGCAGGTTGAAGCTGTCGTTGACAGCGTACGCCTGGCTAAGGACACTGTCAGCCATGTTGTGGCTGTTGTCGACGCGGTTGCGCTCCTCCAGCATGTAATCAGCTTCGGCAGCTTCAGGGTTGTTTTGGCGATACTCGTCGATATCGGAGCGGACATTGGTCAAGAGATTCGCGCGGTCGCGGGCTTGTTGTAGGGTCGAGCGCAGGCGTGTCAGGTCTCGTTTGTGGCCGGAGAGCTTCTCTCGGAGGAGTGAGAGGTTGTTCTGTTTCAAGGCAGAGGACGTGAGGGCGGCTTCGGAGTCTAGAAGTCGAGCGAGTTGGCCGATGACGGTATCGCGCTGAGCCGAAGTTAACATGTATTTAACAACCAAGGAGCGCGGAGAACCAGCGCATACCTTTTCTAGCAATTCTTCCAACTTCTTCTCTGTTTCGCGCTCTTCCTCTGTAGGTTTCGGGGGGATATTAGGAGCTTGCGAGAACTGTGAGTATGTGTGGAACAAGTTCTCTGTCTAAGTAATAGCGACGTCAGCTAGTATCCTGGCGCATGATTCCACTTGATATACCTGAGTCTCTAATGTTCGAGCTTGTTGACGGAGCTGAGCCCAGCCCGCACTTCCTGATGACGCAGACATCCTCTTTAAGGTAAATGTGGTTTCGATAAATGGGTGATGATGTACTGGCACAAGCTTCAACCTGGGCCAACCTTCCAGCTCATGATCGAACTCCCTGACGACAACCGACCGACACCTGGTCCGAGGAATGGCAGAATTGCACACCGCCTGCGCTAGCGCGAGAGCTCGGTCACGAGCTCAAGCACGTGAGAAAAGCAGTGCCCCACCAAGGCATCTTCCAAGAAGGAAAAAAACCTAGCCGCACACCTGCCAATCAAAAATTCCAAATTCTTTGCAAGAATCCACAGCTCGCTCCCTCAAGCCCTAATTTTCCACCTTCGCACCTTCTCGGCAAACTTCTCTAAATCGATCTATCGCGACACGGACGGTTACGGTCGAGGCTGATATTTTCCCAACACACTCGTCGACACACTTCGCATACCACTTCGAAGCTATTCAAGATGGTGAGTACGAATGTTCCTCGCTCCTCTTGTCATGACAGACGTCGACTCGCATTGTCGACGTTTTGTGCGGCCACAGAATCTTTCGAGATCATCGAACACACGCACATTCACGATCGTTTCCCACCCTCGAGACTCGACCATGATTTCGATTTCATAGCACAATATACGCCAAAGAAGAAGACGAGATGGACAAATCGCTGACAGGTTGCAGTCGTCGGGCAAGGTCAAGGCTGGTGCGCTCTGGGGCAAGAACAAGGATGATTTGACGAAGCAGCTCGCTGAGCTCAAGACCGAGCTCGGTCAGCTCCGCATCCAGAAGGTTGCCTCTTCCGGCTCCAAGCTGAACAGGATGTGAGCATTTCCCGTCTCTGCGGCCTCGATGTTGCAGGAATTTGTGAAAAAGTCAGGCCCCGCTAATGCATTCCTAACAGCCACGACATCCGCAAGTCGATCGCTCGTGTCCTGACCGTCATCAACGCCAAGCAAAGGGCTCAGCTCCGTCTCTTCTACAAGAACAAGAAGTACGCTCCTCTCGACCTCCGACCCAAGCAGACCCGTGCCATTCGCCGCCGATTATCGCCCGATGAGAAGTCCCGCGTGCTGGAGAAGACCAAGAAGCGCACTGTTCACTTCCCTCAGCGCAAGTTCGCCATCAAGGTACGATGATCCGTTGCTCTAGAGAAATTTGAGACCTCTATCCAGGGCAGCACGTATGTTAGAAGATTCAGGGTGCTAACAACCAATTGTAGGCTTAAGTCAAAATACTGTAGTTCTTGGCGTGACGGACATCGGGTAGAAAGGATACGGGGTATGGAGGGCGTGGCGTGCTTTTTCTTTGAACAAAAGGCTTCGAAATCTGCATCGCATGGCTCAGGGAATCTCGGTCTGACTTGTACTTATTTCCCGGTTTGGGCCTCGATCTGGGACGGCATGTCCACAAAGGATTGCCCGGTCAGGCAGTCTTAAAAAACAAAAATGAGGTCATGATCAAGAAGTCCTTTACATGGTTGTTGTGATGTTCTTGGGTCCATATCACAATAGCAGCGTCCTGTCATGCGCCGCTCGGGTACACCTGCCGACAAACACCTCCACTGCCAGCACGCCTTGATGCCTCATAAACTAGTAGTTGACAAGGCAGGAACTTCCCATATTGTAGAACCTTGAGAGACAACTTAAAATCTATGACCCTTGAGAACCCCTTACTCATCACCATCCTGCCTTTTCAACCTCGCCGTTCAATTGGGAACCATTTTATCTGATTTATGTGTCAAAGATTTCCCTCCGGCTCGGCGATATTCGGTTGGTCTTTTGGAGGCGCCCTCGGATCGATCCAACCCGCGTCACCCCACCATAACCCCAACGACATCCTTCCGTCAACTGGGCAAAGCAGACGTAAAGGAAACTCGGATTCTCATTCCTAACTCTTTTCTTCCAACTTCACCATTTCGAACGAATTGCACTTTTCTTTCGCTTATTGCCTTCACACGCCACTCACATGTTTCTTCTGAACTTCTGCGAATTGAACCATCTCTCGGATGTATCGATAATATCGGCCTTTAAAAGAGAACCCCGCAACGGCGACAGAACATAATCCGGTTTTTACTCAGAAATCACAGTTGAGGTTTTGTACATCGCCTTTCTGTCTTAGTGAAAGACAAAATTGGCAACTCGATTTTCGATATCCTAGTACATCCCCAGCTTGAACTAGGTTCCACCGGCTTCATGGATGGGCGTTTTGGTTTCTTACAGGTTCATACCCACATACTATTTAACCTTCAAAAAACCTATCCAAAGTTACCAGTATATACTCAATTATGCTGCCCGTTTATATTCAGCCTTCGGTTGACCACGAATATCAGCCTCAAGCAGTATGAGTAACCCTGACTGGACCCTCGCACAAGATTCCGAGTACGAGAACGACAACCTCTCATCACAATACCATGAAAACTGCGTCACACAGCAGTCAGTATAATAAGTTACACCAGTTCTGAGCTCACCCTATTATTCTCACTACCTAGATCAAGGCCATTGAAAACTGAGTCGTGACATGTTGTTTTCTTTCATGTTCATGGTGGCATCGGGTATCTATCTACCTTTTATGTTGGTCTGATGCTCGTCTCGTCCGTTTCATGCTGCTTGTTCGGGGCAGCATGGTCCAGAAACGCCGGAATACATTACAAAAATGGGTACAACCTAACCGAACGATGACCTCCAACGCCAATCCCGATCTCGAAACTCCAAAGCGATGCCGTATTCATTTGCGATTTCTGTCAAATTCCCTGCTTCCGTTGATCTCGGGAGATTGCTGTCAGGAGCCTTTGCTGCTCTTGCGACCGCCATCCGGGAGATGGGTTAGCAGATGCCGAC
Source organism: Fusarium sp. MBC 119 (assembly GCA_030411635.1). NCBI lineage: Eukaryota > Fungi > Ascomycota > Sordariomycetes > Hypocreales > Nectriaceae > Fusarium > Fusarium sp. MBC 119. Next base: position 764,393 of record JAPERM010000042.1, on the reverse strand, counting down.
GGAGTTGATCCAGCCGATGAAAATCTTTGCCACAGTGTTCACACACATGGTTACCGCGGACGTTGTGTGTACGGCGATGTTTGGATAGATTTGAGGATTCACCAAACCGCTTCCCGCAGATCTCACACTGCAAAGGCTTCTCGCCAGTATGTGTACGCATATGCATTGCTAAAGAATTAGTCAGCATGGTATCTCGATCTGGAAGTTGACAGACTTACTGAGAGCACTCTGTTGCTTGAAACGCGCTTCGCAACCTGGATAGTCGCACTTCCATGGCTTCTCACCCGAGTGGGTGCGCATGTGCTGATCGAGCGATTGTTTTGCGGAAAGCATTGTACCACAAATCTCGCACTTGACCGGTTTGTCTATCACCATCAGTAAGTATATGCTTCAAAACGAGACCTGGGATTCTGATGAGAGGGGCCAACTCACATCCGGTATGCGTCTGCATATGTCGCTCCAGCTTGCTCTTCTGCGAAAATGGGCCGGGCCTGGTACAACCGTACCATGTACAGCAAAACCCGTTTTCCCCCTTCTTCAAGTTCTTGACGTGCTCGTTTTTGCAGTGGTCCTGAAGTTCCTTGTTGCTTCCAAACTTTTTGGAGCAGAGAACCCCATCTTCACAGAGCCACTGACAAGTAAAGTCGGCGTCCCCATTCATGGCTTGATTTTCAACCAATTCGGTCTTCGGGGTGGGAGAATGCGAAGGCATGGCAAAGACGCTATTCTGATTCAATACTGCATCAGCATGGTGACTGGTGAGGTTTCCGTCGTGTTGGTTGAGATCATCAGTGAAGCCCTGGCCCAGATCATGGGCAAAATCACCAAAATCGTGACCAATTGCGGAGTCGATATCCAGGGAAACACCCCGACCTGGCTCGACAGGACTTAGGAGGGTATTGACCATGGGCTCCGGCTCGGCTGAGGGGGTTGTAACCGAGACAGAAGCCGGCGTGGTGGAAACAGTGGTGCCGACACAATGTGAATCCGTGCAGGGGATTGCAGCCTCCTGACACGATGCATCCAGACATGGCTCGAGGTCGGCGCAGGTGGGCTCGAAACAACACGCGGCATGGGAGAAATCGAATTCAGCACAAGACGTATCGAAGCAGCAGTCCGCGTCGTCTCCATCACCGCATTGACTCCAACATTTGACATCCCCGCACGCAGAAGTACAATCAGCTGAGGCAGCGTCGTTGCATCCCATGTGTGCTGGCCATGACATGGGCATACAATTAGCAGCAGTGGCTTGGCCCATCATATTTGCCCATGAAGGAGCAACTGCCTGTGGCCAACGGTCGTACATGGAAAACCCATGGTTATGCTGTTGTTGGAAGTCTCCAAATGGTGAATGATGACTATCTAGCAAGGGCATATGGAAGTTTTGCTGCAAGGTCTCGTTGACGGTCTGAAGAGCCGCCATGGGCTCGATATGTTGGAGGTTCTGATCATGTTGGAGCAAATGAGGCGAATGCATTTGGTGCATGTGGGGTGTTTGGTGGTAATTCAGCTGGTGATGCTGGTGATGCTGGTGCTGCTGGTGCTGCTGTATTTGCTCGGACTGTCTCCTTCGCTTTTGCCTGTGCGCTGAAGCTCTAGTTGCAGCGGCCGACATCATCTTTGCGGGGGAACTGGAAATGTTGGACTGAGAACGGGTCTTTACTCTCGCAGAACGGGCGTTGTTGACCTGGTCATTTCGATGAGAGGCTTTGTCGGAGCCAGACTTGAGATCAAGGCCAATCTCCAGGGCGTTCTTTGCGGCAGATGTTTTGCCGTAGTGGTCAAAACAGCGCTGATCGAGACAAGCATTCTCGGTGTTGTTGCAGGTGCCGAGAGAGTCGAGACCGTGTGTCAGAGAAGCATCGTGGCCGAGTAACGAGTCAAAGCCATAGTCGACTTTTTCGGCGTCGAAAGAAGTTGGCTGGTGCTGGTGGTGATGAGCAAAGGACGCGGAGTGATCCATGGTTTCATGGATGGAAATCACAACAGCAATCGATCGTTCCAATGAAGACGATTGCTTTTGTTATTCTTGCGCGCAAGACAATTTGAGGGTTAATCTAGACTTGAGGTAATCATGGATGGCATTTGGGTGGTATAGCGAGGCCTGGGCGGCCCGAGTGGGATGTTGCGAATGGCCCAAGAGAATCGATGAGAGTGAGAACCCGGATGGCCTGGCGGCTCAAAGGCCATGGAAGGTGGAGGGGCAGGGTTGGCACTAAAGGCACTTTGTGAACTTCAGTGGGTCACGGTGCATTTTAGTGGGGCCTGTCCCCTAGGATCACTGTGTGCAACCAATGAGGGCGTATGGATTGGGTGAGCGAGCCGTCTATATTCGTTGGTTCTTCACTCATGACTGCAGAGATTGGGCGAGTTCTGTCTTTTTTTATGCGACTATGGCAACTTGACTGCACTAACGCAGGGTTTGAGAAGAGAAGGCGAAGGTGAGCGCTCAGAGGTCCTCGTCCTCCTACTTTTTCCTTGCACAGGAAAGCGTTCAGATCCCAGTATCCAAGTGGCCTAGGCTGGCTGGGGGAGTGAGTGGATGTGCGAGCGTGGGATGTCCACCTCGGTCAGTTTGGCCTTGGTTCCTTGTTCGATCTAAGCCAAGGGTAGTGAGGATATGGTCTGGTCAAGTGAACCAGTAGGCTTGGTCTTCGGCGTGGGGGATGTCTTTGTATCTGCCTGTCCGTCTAGACGAGATCATTGACCATAATGCCCCAGTTCCTGCATCCATCTGGCACCTCACATATTCTGCATTGCATATTCATCTCCAGTCAACCCACTTCCACCACTCCAGTCTTTGTCAATAATGTCTCTCGGCTACCTTGCCGGCTGAACCCTGATAATAAAGTACATACAGTGGTTCACTGACTTGCAGCGGATCGATGATCCGGCATGGCCTGTTTCTGGCCCCGACTCGGTTTCCTGGGTCTTTGTCCCTCGTCTCTCGTTCGTTGCTGTAACATCTCAGTTTCTTTCGTTGCGTTTAACACAGATATTATGTTTTAGCAAAGATGTAATGTCGGGTCAATCCCGGTGGAATTCCCCTTTGGCCTCAAAGATAATAACGTGCCAAGAGGCAAACAAATATACATTAACGACTATGGATAAGGCAATGGTCGAATTTATGCACGTAATGGCATTGACGAACCGCATGGTGATTGAGGTGAGCACAGCAGGGGTCTTAGCCACCTCCAGCTTGGCTACCCTACACTCATGCACCGCAGCATGTAAATCACTACACGGCTCTGCTACTTCTACACTCAGGAGGGGTTTTTTTTTTTTATAGAGAAAATTTTGAATAAATAAATTAACAATAATCACATGGGCTGTTCATCGATTGGTTTCGTCTTGTATTGACTTAGAGTTGTCGATTTAACAGCTAGCATTGATGAAATACGCCAGTTCATGTCCACGCAATACAAGCGATGACTACTCGCCCAAAGAGTCATGATTTGGTCATACTTGGAATGGAGGAAGGAAGTCGTCAACAACGGTGTCCACACAATCAAGAGTACAGCAGGTATGTTGACAAGTGTCCAAGTGATCGATCGACTTCAAATCATCGTCCGTAGTTACTTCCGAGCCCGGGAACCTCGCCCGCTCCGGGCTCGGCGGCCGCGACCCCACTTGAGTCCGTTCAACGTTCCGCCGCTTACCATATAATCCCACAACAACAATCACTTACGAGAAGTCACAGTATCTGAAGTTGTCTACTGACATTTGTTTCTTAATAAATGCTGAGAGTACACGTATGCGTATCTCTGTATCTTGTTATCACGCGCACCACAACCGGGCTTTGCAGAGTGACGTCGCTCACATGAGCCTCTGAGGCGCAGCGCTACTTTCCTTACCCCAGTATCTCTGTACCAGCTCCAACCCCTCAACCTCGGATCTTGGCACCAGAGAAACTCCAACTTCAAGGCCTCGCCGCCCCGGGCGACGCCGTATTTTTCTTCTTTAACTAAACCTTGCTACGTCAACATCGCAGCGCGCGCGCAACAACCACCTCGATCGCGAAAGTCTACAATAGCTTGGACGTTGAACCCCACCTTTATCTTGCGCGACAGTCAACACTTTTCACCGCATAGCTTCGCATTGCAGCATAGCCATGGGTAACTGCTGTGGAAAGACAGAGTCCGAGGCTTTCTCACAGCCCGGCCGGGTCTTGGGCTCCGCGCCACCTCCCGCCTCCGGCACAGCGCCGGTTCCGAAGACAGTCGGAGGCCCGCCGCGGACTCTGGGAGGCGGACCATCCACCGAGGCATCAAGCGACCCGGACGCTGCGCGAAGGAAAGCCGCGGAAGCTGCAGAGGTCAGTACCCCGATACGAACAGGACACTCCAAGTCGCGCGACAATCCTAGCCCTCAAAGTAGAACCATTGCAACGATACTGACTGATTGCAAACTACAGGCTCGCGCCAAGGCATACGCAAAGCCAGGTGGAAAGTTGCAGACCCAACTAGCAGCGCAGAAGAAGCAGACCCGTTCAGATACCCTCAAGGACGCCAGTCAAGAACAACTACGCGCGCGCGAAGCCGATCAAGCCGCAGAAACCCGCAATTGGGAATAATGGAATGCTTTCTGGTTCCCCAATGCAGGAGTAGGGATGGAAGATGATCGTCATTGTGATATAAGACGAGATGAAACGATGATGGACGATACCACAGTTGAACAACCCTTCAATAGTAGTGTTTTGGACTATGTTGGTTTTGAGGTAGCATGCGCGTATGTTTTCAGTCATGGCGCTTGGTGGGAAATTTGCTTTGATTCGTTTTCGTGTTGACATTTTTGTTACGTTCCTAGGGAGTATAACATAGAAAGAGGTTCAGATAGTACATAATAGTTCCAATTCACCCAGATCTACAGAAGCTGGGTGTGAAATATATATAAATTACCTGCGATCCTGCTCATTGTTCTTCATCTAAGCAGACATTTAACGCCATCATGAACTCCTATAGTTGTGTACATTTTCTTCTCCCCCTCAACCACCCCTCTGCAACGCCCCCTTGAACAATCTAGCCTAGTACAAGTGCGCTAAAAGCAACAACCGTGTAGTTCCGTGGCGAAAGACACCAAAGCGATCCTAAGTGATCGTGTATCGTCCGCTGGCTGGTGCTCGACTGTCTGCATCTGCAGCAGCGATCGTTCCCTCTCTCAGCAGGCGTGTCAGTTCGCTCAAGGCAGAACCGACCACAACCTCGGTGTCGCCTTCGATAAGGATATACAGCTTCGGCTCGGCTCCAGCAGGCACCTCCTTGCCTGGTGGGTAAAAGTTGCCCTTTGTTGTAATCGAAGTACCTGTCGCCTCCAGAATTTTGGCCACATTGGTTCTGTTGGTGACAGCCCATCTGGCCTTTTGAGGAAAGTCGTTGATCTCCAGCGTCGCATGGAACGCACCGGCGTCAGGGCCCTTGTTGTCAATGGGCTGACCAGCACGAAGCTGACCAGCCTTTCCAAGACGGCTGTTAATAGCGCTGACTGCTGAGCTGACCTTGTCCAGAGGGTCCTTGGCCTTGCCCTTAATCACACCAGAGGTGCTCGCCTCTGGTATGGGCTTCACCTCTGCACCATCAGTATTCGCTGTCTCGCGAGACTGTACGCCTGATGCCGCCGCGCGGATCGCGTTGAGCGCCTTCTCAGCCTTGTCATCCTCCTCCTCCTTCTTATCTTCCTTGACTTCCTCTTCCTCGCCCTCTGCCTTGTGAGTCTTGCGCTCACGGAGACGAGCAGCCTCTCGTTCCTGATCCAGACGGTCAAGACCCTTACCACCGAATCCAGACGTGTCCTTGGCCTTTCCAGACTTGACCTTCTCCCGGTGAGCTTTCCTCATCTCGACGAGCCTCTCAGGCACTGGCTGCCCGCTCTGTTCAAGTGCCTTGGCGATACCAGGTGCGCAGTTCTCTTGTTCTGGTGTAACAAAAGTGACAGCAACACCCGTGTTGCCGGCACGACCTGTTCTGCCTGCACGGTGAACGTAATCCTCCAGATGATTCGGCGCGTCGTAATTGATGACAAGCTTGAGTTGCTTGACATCAAGGCCACGGGCTGCTACTGAAGTAGCAATCAGGATAGGCACCACACCTTTCTTGAAATCAGAGATGGTAGAATCACGATCGATCTGATCCTTTCCTCCGTGAATTGACATGCAGGGATAGCCCTTGAGCATCAGTTCTTTCAGCAAGTCATCAGCCTTCTCTTGACGTTCCACAAAGATAAGGGTACGAGCATCCTCATCACGATCATAGAGCTCTCCAAGAAGCTCAAGAACACGCAGGAATTTGGATGGCTCGTCTCGGACCTCGACAATTTGCTCGATCTCTTTGGCCACGACGCTGCGTCCACCAACCGTAACCTCGATGGGGTTCTTGAGTACCTTCTTGGTTAGCGAGTCGATAATACGGGGCATGGTAGCTGAGAAGAGAATAGTTTGTCTGTCGGGTCGCATATTGGCAAAGATCTTCATAACCTGAGGCTCGAAACCCATGTCAAACATTCGATCAGCTTCATCAAGCACAACATATGAGACCCTCTTCAGGTTGGTGACTCGACCTTGGTTCGCAGCAAGAAGATCAATCATTCGGCCGGGTGTGCACACAACGATCTCTGCACCTCGCTTGAGCTCAGCGATCTGGTCTCGGATGGGCGCTCCACCGTAGGCACAAACAGCCCGAAGGCCCATCATCTTGAGGAAGGGCTTGCAGTCTCGGTGAATTTGAACTGCAAGCTCTCGAGTGGGAGTCATAATCAACCCAATAGGGCCATCCATGTCCTTGAGAGGCGATTGATCTTTGATGTGTCGAAACATGGGAAGTAAGAAAGCAACCGTCTTTCCAGAGCCAGTCTTGGCCACTCCAATGACATCGCGGCCAGACATAAGAGCTGGCAGTGCCTGCATCTGAATGGGGGTAGGCTTTTCGTAGCCAAGATTGTCGATGACATCCAGTGTCTGTCGTGTGAGACCACATTGCGCCCACTTCTGAACCGGCTTGGGAACATCCTTTCCATTAACTTTGATTCCATCCAGTTCCAGACGAAGATCGGCTACTTCGGCTTCTGTAAGAAGGCTGAGCTCAGCTGGTTCAACCCAAAAGTCTTTCCGGATAGGCTCGATCTCAATCTTGCTGTAATCGATTGTTGGAATATCCTTCTTCTTCCGCTTCGCCGTGATAGCCAACAAGGCATTTGCGTCGCCGTCCTCCTTTTTGTTGAAGTCGTACTCATCGTCACTGAAGTAGGCCTCGGGTTCCTGGACCCTTTGTGTTTTAGATGTTTTGGCAGGCTGTTTCACCTCTGTCTGCTTAAGATCAGCCATGAATGCATCTAGAGGATCAACGTCATCCTCTTCGTCAACTTCCATTTGCGTAGAAGTATCCGGTTGAGTAGCATCGTTGTTCGGTGTAGTATCTCCGTTGGTTTGTGCATCCGTCGCCTTGGGCTCTTCCTCGCCTGTATCCATTTGGTTCTCTGCCTGCAACCGCCTCTCGTGAGCTGCGCGAGCTGCAGCTGCAGCCTCTTCCTCGTTTTCGGCGAAGTTATCTCCATCGGATTCATCATCATCCTGGTCAGCATATGGAGTATCATCGGCCTCTATAGGCAGGGCAGGAAGCTTTGTAAGTTTTCGCTTAGTGGTGTCTTCTTCGTCCAGGTCAAGCTTGCGCTTCGTAGGAAGCTTCTCTGTCTCTGCATTGTTCTTTACGAAACCAAACCCACTTGCTTTCGTTCGATTCGCAGGAAGAGCCGATGCTGAATAGAGATTGTCAATTAAGCTCGAGGAGTAAAGGGGCGACGTCGACATACCGTGGCTGGATTGTTTGATAGGAGCTGAGAGTTTCTCAGCCTGACCTCCCAGAGAGCCGAGTGTTGGTTTTGTAGCGTCATGTGTCCGGGAAGCTGCTGACTTCTTCGCAATGGCCTTGGGATCAAATTTGCCAGAGTAAGACGTCACAGGAGACGCAACAGTGGGTGTTGCAGCAGGTGAAGCAGTAGCAGAAACTGACGGAGACACTGTCTTTGACGATGCCCCGCTTGCCTTTTTGTCCATTTCAGCCAAGAGGTTCCTTGTCTGGCTTGGATTTACCTCTTTTTGTTTCTGACTTGCGCTCTCCTTCTTCTTCTTCCATGCCTCCAGCTTGGCTAAGCGCTCTGCCTTCTTATCAATCTCAGCCTGCCCAGCGTCGGTCTTGGGCTTTTGCGCCTGGAATCTATCAGCAAAGTTTTCATAAAGAAAAGAGTGTCGTCGCACCTCATTGCTAGCAGCGTTTCCACTGTCTCCGAGTGGTGTCTTCTGATTTCGGCCATCTTCACGGTTGCTGCGAGTAAGGGAGTCAGCCGTACCCTCACGGCGCCCAGGGACGCGGTTACGGGAATCGTCTCGCCTTCTCACATCCCGATCATTTTCTCGGCTGCGATTACGTCGACGGTCGGGTGATCGAATGCGATCATCGTAGCGGTCTCGCGATCTGCGGCGGTCTCTTTCTCGATTATCTCGTCGTCCGCCTCGGTAATGGTTGTCGTCGCGCCGGTCTAGCGAGCGTTCTCTTCGACGATAGTAATCCCGATCTCGCCCACGGTCTCTGTCTCTGTCTCTATCGCGATCACGGTCGCGGTTTCGGGGCTGTTTGTGGATAATATCGTCAGAATAAAGCCGATCAGAGTCGTAGTGTTGCATTCTCACGTCTGGACTGCGCGATCTACTACGCCGACGATAGTCCCTTCCATCGTTGCGACGATCCCTATCCCGGCGATCATCATCTTTGCGGTGACGACGAGAACTGTGGGTGCTGCCTGCAGGACTTGGTGAGCGCGAGTCTCTCGGCCGAGCCATTGTTGGTGGTCTCGCAGGCTCAGCAGGACACTTCGTTGGTGAGTAGTACTTTTAAACGGGAGACCGAAGCCTTGGCAATGCCAGCGATGGCGCGCGGTCGCGTATTGTTGGCGCAAATATGCCGACTATTCGTAAGCAACTCTTCAGGACTGGAGAGAAAAGAAAAAGAGTTGTGCGCAATCTCGAGATGGGCACGTTGTGGCCGGAGATAGATGTAATAAGGATAAGGGAGGGGTGTGATATCTGGATGTCGTTGAAACTCTAGGTAGCTGAGATGGAAACTAGATGAAGGTGATGGGCTAAAAATCTGGGGTGATTTTCCGAAATTTAACCATACTCGGCGTAGCACTGTAGCAGAATCACAAGCAAAGAGCCGCGCTAAACCGAAAAGGTTTCTATGTTGCAACTGCCTCGGGCTGCCCACAGCATACCTATACCTTCCTTCGAAACTTATGCCGTGTTATCACCTTCGTCATCTCACATTAAAACACCAAGTATGGCTGGCCTCGTAGGATATGCAAGCAGCGATGAAGAGGAAGATTTCCAGGAGATTAACCCTCCTGTGCCTGAGAAAAAGGTAACAAAACCCCTGCGAGTCTTGTTGATGGAAGGTTGAGTATCTCATCTTATTCCCCAGGAACCCGTGAAAACGGCAGAATCTACCAAGCCGCAGCATCAAGACACAGAGCAGAAAGCTACTGCATCAGGTGAGTGCTTTCATTTTCTTTCGATATTGTACCACTTTACACAATCATTGTGTCCGCCTGCCCAATTCACGAAACTCATCTCATTCTCATACAGAACTCCAGCCTCAGAGCTTTGATACGGCTACCACTGGACCCGTTCAGCAAAACGCTGTGCCTTTGGGACCGTCTTTACCGCCTATGGAAGAAGCTGTTGTAGATGAACAGGACCCAACGCAAAGACCATCTTCACCATATTCGGCCAATCGCGCTCTTTTACGCGATCTCACATTGCCCTCGGCACCTAATCTGGACATTCCACCATCGCCGCCTGGATCACCACCACCTGGGGCCAACAAAAAGTTTGAACAATTTCTCGAACTCAAGAAAAAGGGAACACACTTCAACGCTAAGCTGGAACAGTCCTCGGCACTGAAAAACCCCAGTCTAATGGATAAGCTGATGAAGTTCGTCGAAGTTGACGAACGTAACCAATATTCAACCACATTGCCCACAGACTTATGGAATCCCGCGGCATTTCCAGAATGGGCGTTTAAAGACCAGTTGCGAAAGACCCATGATAAGGTGGCGAAAGAGAAGGAAGCAGAGAGAGCGGCTGGTACCAGAACCGCTGTTGACTTTGTCCCACCGACAAGTACAGCAGGCCAAGATACAGCGGCAAAGGGTGGACTTTCAAAAGGCGAGAAACGGAAAGGTGGATGGAACTAAGTTTAGGTCCGCCAACCTACCAACGACTCATTACGCCTGCAATCTATTACCGAGACTAGATGACGACTCAATGCTGATACCCGATGGAATGGAGAGTTGAAAACTTGAATTCAAAGTCCTATTGGACGTACATGGTGACTTGCATCAAAGGTATCATTAAAACCGTCTACGCCCCTGGTCAAACCACCTAGCTACACATTACTCAACCGAATGGCCTACATCATCCATCGCGACCGGACTTGCAAACATCCTAGACCGTTTTGTGGCTGTTCACGCACTTGGCAAGTAGCACGAGGACCGCGAAAAGCTCTCAATCAGGCATCGTTTATTTCTTGCACTTGACATCATAATCAAGATCCTTCTTCAGAATGGCACCAATATCAATCTCGACGGTCTGGTTTGAGCTTCCCAATGCCGCGGTAAAGTAGGTGAGGTTTTCGCCATGGTTGTCGACGGATTTGCCCAGGAGCTTGAAGGGGAGGATGCCTGTTTTACAGTATGGCTCCTTCTGAACAGCGTTAAGGACAGCGCTCTGGTTCATGCTGGCGGTGATGTTGACAACATTGTCGCCTGGCTTGAGGACCAGGTTTGGAATTGTAAGAGTACCAACGGCTATGTCACCAACGAAATTCGTAAAGGTAACATTTCCCTGAGATATGGTAAGCTTGGTAGTTGAACAGGCGGAACAAACAACTTACATTGTCTAGTGTGAACACGGAGGCATTTGGAATGGTGGTAGTGCCATTGAAGTTGGGTGCATCTTCACCATTGCCAAAGCCGATGTGGCCGTCAGTCACCTCAGTGCCAGCGAAATGGTTCAGACCCTTGAGTTCAACGGTCTTCTTGAAGGTGACACCGTACTTGCGCGGCAAACCTCTTGGCTTGACCTTTGTCCTTCCATTAACTGTGACACGCAAGGTCTCGTTATTATGGAACCAGACGTTGAAGCGAGTGAACTCCTTTAAGTCGGCGATCTTGACATGCTGGCTAACGTTGACGACCTGGTGCTTGTTGCTGTTGGTCTCAGGCATGTTCAGTGTTGCGAACGGCACATGTGGTGGCCAGTCTTCGAGATACATATCGGCCTCAAAGGGATCAACCTTGGCATGGATCTTGCCATCGGTTGTAATAGACGAATCAATCTCCATTAGATAAGCATCTCCCTCGGTCTCGAGAATTCGGACGGCTTGAATTTCGAGCTCGGCATCGTTGATCTTGTCTTGTGCAATCTTGGGGACAGCAACAAGGATTCTAAGGAGTAATGTTAACTCTGTGGCGAGTGCCTGGATTAACAAGCAAGAATGACTTACATTACAGGAACCACGATGACAACAATGACACACAGAATAATCAGATAAACCCACCAGAAGCGCTTGCAGTGTCGGGCGCAGGTTCGCTTCTTGGGGGTGGTTCCACGCTCCGTCTGGGTCACCTCGGTCTTTTCCGACATGTTGATCTTGGGGAGTTTTCTAATGAACCGTTTATGACCAAGGAGAGGTACCAGCAAATAGGAAGATTCGGAATAGCTGTGTGGTAAGACAAGTCAGGGACGATGTCGTGGGAGCGAAGGAGAACAAGCCAGCCTTCAACATGCAACAAAAAACGATAAAAGAGAACAACCACCGAGTTTAAGTACCAGTGCCAGGGTACAGATCGGCCGAACTGACATTCTGCAAACCTTCCGGCGAAACAAGAAGGCACTCAACGACACCCATACAAAATCTGCATACAATGCAGCCCTCAGCCCTCGCGGGACTAGATCGCCATGATCCGAGTCCCTTTGCATCTGTACACGGGCATTGGCTGCCAAAATAGGCAAGTGGCCGAAGAGACAACACGGCGCTATACCCCAGGTTTGCCCCGCATGGGGTCGGAGTGGAGAGGCGAGCGCTTCTTCCATATTGATAGACCCTGGTCAGACTCGTAGGGTTCTTGGTCCGCTATGTTCAATCTGTTCCTCGGCAGCTTGTGAATTTGATTGATGATCCACATGAACGAGATTGCTCCTTCAATGACCCCATGTTCGACGTCGTCAACCCGCCGAGGAACGGACGATGCCCGGCACGCCCACCCTCTCTGTGTTGAAGGATTGCAAACGCCTGCAAACTATACCGGACGGGAGAAAGACCGAGGTGAGGCAGGATCGCTCAAGCAACAATAGAGCTATGAACCTTGCTATTCTTTGCTCCAACAAAGCTTGTTCATGGAATAGCTTTCCCCGCATATCGACGGCAGAGTGTAAGAGGGGAGGTGGATTGGGCCGATTTACATGGCACATGAACAACACATGGGAAGCAATAATAGAAAAGCTCGCAGAATTTGTCGCCGCTTTAATGGTCGCAAACACCAAGTTCGTGGTGGCGACAGCACTATTTACAGACGCCATATATTTCATTAGTATGATTACCTTCCGAAACGTCCGCGATCTGAGACATCTGATTTGTTTGGAAGTTTCACGTCAAGGTTGAGAAGCAACATGTAGGCAGGGCCCTTTATTTGAATTAAATTTACGTCGAAAACATGAAGGCACTTTTGTCTTGAGAGTAAAAGTTAATGGCTCTTCTCAAGGACGAATGTCGTATCTGGACATGGGAAAAGCAAAAAGCTGCACGCGACAGACGCAAAGGTTATTAATTAACACAGACCAACCACACAACATGATCAACTCTGGGCTACGCCAAGCCAATACAAAGGGCCTTGGCCAGTTGCCCAGAACTTGGCGATCAACCGTCCGTTGATGGAGCGGCAACTGAGCTAAGCCTGTCCTAGTCAAGCAAGAGATGGAATGTTCGACCAACAGAAATGCACCCTTGACGGCTGAGATGTTGTCAATATCGACGTTGGCTGCAACCCCCTTCTACTCGCGAATGTGCAAAAATTAAAGTTGCGCAGCGGCCTGTCATGACAACCAACCAATTTGGTTTCCTAGGCAAGAGTGACATATTGACGCCACGTTTGATAGTGACATCTGAGCTTTGGAGTGGCTCGGAGTGAAGCAAGCAGCGCAACAAAGAACGCCAAAGGCAGAGGGGTTCAGCTCAGATACCCTTGTGCCACTCTGGAAGGGCCGGCTGCGGCACACCATCTCGGCCGGTACATCCTTTGAGGGTATGGCTTGCTTTCCAAGTTTCCGAAGCCTGCACTAAACAAGACCAGGGGTGTCATTTGATTTGGTGAGCCCTTGTCCCTGCAGGACTCATTAAGGCGGCTTGGTTTGGCTGGCGGGTTTGGCTGTCGACGTGCGAATTACTATTGCCGTGATGACTACAGGGCAGAGAAATACGTCAGTAGCGAACTGCACGGCATTTGTTTCGAAGCGTGTTTTGTTATACAGATCATCGCGGAAGCACCAGTTGTGGGCAGATTTTTACAGGGGATTTGATCTTGTTCTCATTCGTATGTACATGCTCGGTAAATATCGCGAAAATCCAACCCAAACTGTGCCGCACAATACTTTCTCGGCACATCCAATATCATGACAATCTCTATCTACGCCGTTTGTCCGGCGTCATATCAGTTTCCCACCTCTTACTCAGGGTGACGCCTTATCAATTCTTTTGCTGTTAGCCTCGTGCGGTCATGCATAGTCCCTGGGAACAACAGGCTTGGGCTTGTCTATCCAAACACCACAACCGTCTTCCCCGAGACCTACCGCTGCCGCCACTTCCACAGGGGCAGGGGCCCCTGGCTACGACAGTGGAGATCAAAGAAGATCTCGTATTTTAGCCGAGGCTGCATTTGACATATGAAGATGTCGTCGCCGGCTTCTTTACTTTACAGCTTGGACTTTGTCCACAAGCCGTGGCGATCCAACCCGGGTTCTCCATCGTAGATGTCCCGTTCCACCTGTCGAGCATTGACCTGCCGAGTGAGTTAGTCGAGATCGCCAAGTAACCAGTGGAGTCTGGGGAAAAAGCTGGGGAAATCTTACAAATCTAGGTCCAAGCTCCGAGATGTTCTTGGCTCCGAGCAATCTCATACATGTTGCGGTCTCTGCCTCGAGAACTAATTTGCATGTGTTAGCTAAAGCTCGGAGATCATATGAACTGCGGGCTCAACTTACTCTCAAGTGTCCGCTCGACGCCGGCTTGGCCACCAGCGCCGAGTCCGAAGAGGGCACCACGTCCAATGCCAACACCGCTGGCACCCAGGCATAGTGCCTTTACAACATCCGTTCCTCGCTTGATACCTCCATCGATCAATATTTGAATCTTGCTCAAAACCTCAGGGCAGTACTTGCGGATCTCGAGGAGCGTGTGGATAGCAGGAGGGGCTGTGTCCAGGGCACGGCCGCCATGGTTGGATAGGATAATGGCCTTGACCTGAGGAGCATACTTGGCAGCCAGATAAGCATCCTCATGAGTCTGTAGGCCCTTCAGAACAATAGGCAGATCGGTGTGAGCTGCCAACCAGGGAAGAGTCGTCTTCCATGTCAAGTCAGCAGCGGTACCGAAGAAGAGCTGCTGGCCAACACCTCCAGCACCAGGCTTGCTCTCGCCGCTGGCGGGGCTAGGTTCGGAATAGTCAAAGTTTTGCTTCTCGTCGAGCTCACGCTTGCCAGGGACTGGCGCATCCAGAGTCAAGCAGATAAACTTATAGTAGTCACGCATGGAGTTGATGCGCTTGAGCATGGCCTCGCTCTTGTCTCGCTGGTTCTGAACGTAGAGCTGCCAGCCGAAGGTCTGACCTGGCTTCGCGCCCTCGATGATCTGCTCGGGGGTCATAGAGGCGTTGTTGGAGACTATCTGCATGGCGCCGAATCGCGAGCATGCTTTGGCAATGCCTTGCTCGCCATCTGGGTGAGCTAGGCGGGCCATTGCGGCTGGGGCTACAAAGATTGGTAGACCGACTTTGTTACCGACTAGTGTCGTAGAGAGGTCGCATGCTGTGCAGTCGAGAAAGACCCGTGGTCGAAGCAAGATGTTTCTATAAATCTGGTTGTTGTAGCTCTTTGAGTATAAATCGTCGGCGGCAGAAAAGTAGTATGCCCAAGCCTTCTTAGAGATGCGCTTAGTAGCCTCTTCTTCAATCTCGTCGAGGTTCATGAGCGATGCCATTGGCGGCGGCTGGTCTTCTCTTGACTGAGTAGTGGCCTTATCTTCGGTCGATTGGGGCTCAGTGAGTGTCTCAGGGTCGACCTCACCAAGGATGTCTTCAGGCTTGAGGTTCTCCTCCAGGGTTCCAGGCGGGTGGACGGGATCATACTCGTCGGTTGCATCCTTTCCAGCGAGCTTGAGAATGATCTTTTTACCACCAGGGTGCGAGGGCAGAAACTCGGTCACATCATAGACCTTGCCGTAGAGGACAACCCAGCAGCTTTCTGGGGTGTTGTGCTTGGCCACTATCGCGAGAATGACATGTTAGTGAATTGCGCCCTCTATCAACATTGTGAGAGTTGGTTGGGGTTGCTCGTACCTTCGGCCGCGTCGAAGACCTTGGCCATTCTGGAGTTTCAAGTCTGGGTCTGGAAATGATACAGAGGGGGGTATATGAAGGGAAGAATTGAGACGAGAGAAAAGTAATGAGATGATTAAAGGAAAAGAAATGTTTGGTCAGATATCGAGGCCAAGCTTGGAAGATCTACTTAAACTCGGCAGACACTCTCCCGTCTCCAATTGGGTTCTCGTGATTGGGGGTTCCTTTGGGGGCAGACGGCGTGTGGGACGCAGACGTTATGAGGGAAAAGGTTATGAACAGAGAGAAAGACGAGAGGGCAAAGACAAATCGCATCAAAATTACATGGATCCTCTCATGAGCAAGGATTAATACAATATACGGTAAAGGGCTATTATTTCCTTGCCCATCATGGTCAAAAAAGTTCAGTGCAAGGCTGCGTAGGTACAATGACGGATCCTTTTTACCTTGTCCGTTATTGGGTCGGACTAGACACCGATCATGACCGCCGACCTTGACCGAAGACATGGGAACCGTCGTACCTGAAGACTGTATATGTACTTGCTCTAAAGCCTTGGCCCCGTCTAGCTACAGCACTGTCAATCTGACCTTTAAGTATACAGTACAAAGCTCATCATGACTCTGTACGCCACATGGCAAGCCACATGACAGCCACCATCAATGAGGTCAATCCACACTAACGATTTATTACGACATTGAGAGAGCGCCTTCTGGAGCGACACCCGCAAGCAACGGCAATCTCAACTTTTATCTCTGCAGCGATTTTTGTCGTTTCGGCTTTTTTTGTTCTAAATCTCGTCCTTTCATACTCTTTCAGGCAGACTTTAAAGACCACACTATCCTTAAATATGCGGCCCTCCATCGCGTCTCCTGCTGTGCGAGATCTTTCTCGGCTTTGTATCCGGTGTCAACTCCGAGTTCGCCGAGCCTCGACTTTTGCGCCCTCACAACGACCTGCCGCCGCAGCGACGTCTATACAGCGTCATGTAGCTCTCGCAACGGCCGCCCGGGGCCCGGCGACGGCCTTCGTGCATGCCCGCTCCGCATCCGGCGCCGCGCAGCCCGAGCTACAGACATCCTCATCGCCCGCTGCACCGCCAACGACGCACTACCACCTCTTCCCTGAGACGCTCCCCGATGGACCTCCTCCGGCGGGTCACTTCCCCATTGACGTGCGCGCTCTGCGACGAGAGTTCCTCCGCCTGCAGGCTCGTGCCCATCCGGATATGCACCCCGCGGAGCACAAGACCCGCGCTGAGGCTACGTCAGCGCTTATAAACGAGGCTTATAAGACGCTCGCCAACCCTCTCCTGCGGGCGCAGTACCTACTCTCCCTACGAGGTGTTGATGTCGCTAACGACGAGACCCTCAAGGTTGAGGAGCCTGAGCTGTTGATGCTTGTCCTTGAGGCGCGCGAAGAGATCGAGGATGCTGAGAGCGAAGAGGATCTGGACGAGCCTCGTGCCGCTAATGATGCGCGCATCACAGAGAGCGAACAAATCCTAGAGCGCGCTTTTCAGCATGATGATATCGAGGCTGCCAAGCACGAGGCTGTGCGTCTGCGATACTGGGTCAATATTAAGGAGAGTCTTGATAACTGGGAGAGGGGCAAGCACATTGTGCTGCAGCATTGAGTAGGAAGAAGAGAAAGCAAAACATGTTGATGGTAGCTCTAGGGCAACGTTCAGTGGTCTCGGTGCCAGAAGCTGGAGATGACGATACTTGCATTATGAGAGTGACATTAAAAGATCTCGGTCGATCTTAGCGATAGCACTTTATGCTTAGGGTTAGATCTTGAATTGGGGCTTTTGCGATGGTGTCAGGCAAGTCTTTCGTCATTTGAGTTGAGAATGGGCTGATACTGCTGAGCTTAGATCGGAAAGATACAAGGCGCATCAGCATTGCAGGGATTGGAGCTTTGCTATATTCCCACAGCTTGCACGGGGACGCAGAGATAACTTCCTAGATAAAACGGTGGCTTGATCCTTGCCTCTTTGTACAATATCTTGTATATCACTCTTGTACGAGTAGTGGAATAGTTAGACTGTAAACTTTAGTCTCACCTCCTGACGAAATCAATCACGGGCAAGTCCCAATCGCACAGATTCTCGAACTCTCAAGTTTTGACTAATATATATCGTTAAAAGTGGCCGTAGATACTTGTTGATACACTCAACAGCTTTCAATATATTATCATGACATAGTTCGCATAATATATCCAAACGCCAGGGCTCCCTCCTGTGCGCCCACAAATTATATAATATACCCATCGTGACCCATACACTCATATGCCTATACAATATACTCCGAGATTCGGGCGTATGCCAGATCATCGCTGGTATGCCGGCAGCTGCTCTCCATCGCCATGTCTCGAACTTCCAGAGGGTCCCGCGCCGGAGTCATATCCCGGAAAATCATCCTCATCGTCCAACATAGGGGCACTTGGTGCACTGGCTTCAACATTTTCTTCCATCTCCCTCGACGGCCCATCATTTCTTCTTCGTTGCATATCCTCAGGAACCTCTGGCGGAGCACTAGCTTCGTTTAACAGCCGTCGACGTTCGAGTTCCTGCTTGTCCTCCACATCACCAGGCGGCGGTGCCGTTGCTGGGTCAATATCGTCTTCTGTGGGTGCCGAAGGGCCAGCATCAAGAGCACTGGGAGCGCTTGGAACAAAGCCAGCATTGAGATTAGGAACTCGAGGGGTGTCCTCCGCATCGTAGATATCTTCATCATCGTGACTTGTTGATGGTCCCGCTTCTGGCGGCTGGCTTGGAAGTAATCTTGTTTCAGCCTGTCGAATTCTTTCCTTCTCTGTGAGGTTGCTCTGATTCGGTATCTCAGGAGGTGGTATGTACGAAGGAGCGGCTGGAGAATGACCAAAGCCGTTGATCTGTGGCCGAGAAAAGTCCTGGGATGAGTGCGGTGGAGGTTGCAAGGGGACGACTTGTGAATAGGGTTGTGGTGGATGTGAAGGGATCGGTGGATGACGGCCTCCGTTGAGCTGTGATGAGAAATAACCGCCAGGAGAGAGGGGTGTGTTGTTTGGGTACTGCTCAGGAGGAGCCTCATCAGCATAGCTTGACTCTTGGCCTATCACGTCCTCCTCATCGCTTTCGAGAATTTGTAGGCTTCGTGAAGTTGGCGAGGTCCTCGATTTCTTCTTGCCGCGAGACGAGTCTATAGTGCCCACCACTGTCTCCATCGATACCGCGATAACCCCCTTTTCGTGACGCATTTGAGACGTATCTGCAATATTGGCACCTCTTCTCGGTCCATATGTGTGGTTATCTGCGCTTCCATGGCCATATGGTCCGAATCTTGATGGCATAGTCTGCATTTGATTCGCCAGTCTTCCGCCGAGATCAACAACCACCTCAACTAAGTACTTAAAGCTGATCATGTCTCCAGGGACACCCTTAATGGTCGGAAAGGAGTCATCAGGTAGCTTAACTGTAACAGTGACTGAGGTTTGCATGGTGTTGGGATCGATAATTAATGGTGCTATGTTCTGGTCGAGGTCCTTGCGGAATATGCTTGTGGAGCTCGATGAACTCAGCGAGAGACCTCCTAGGCCCGTTCGCGATCGTGGAAACACATCTTCCTTATCAATGCGGGCCACGTCGTCGGGGCTTAAAGACTCGTCAAAGAGGGCATTCGGTGGGTTGCTGTCGATCTTGCCTTGCCTAAGCAGCGTCACAATTACACCTGTCATGCTCTTCATCCGTTTAGTATGCTGTACCGTGACCCGCACGGAAACAGCGTCGCCCGGCAAACAGCCGCCCTTAAGCAACTCTACTGTCGCTGTGATCGTCTTCTTATCCACCGCCTGCTGTTTCGCTGAAGTGAGTGTACCTACTTGGGATAGCGCGACTTCCGGTCTACTCAAGCTTGTGGTATTGCTGACGCCGCTTTCTCCACTGACTTCGCTTCGCATATCACTCTGCATCGGACTTCTGGGATCGGCGCCATGTTCGCGAAAGTCTTCTGTTGGTGTTTCCGTCGGGTCCTGCTCCGAATTGACTTCGTTGATCTCGGATGGAGCGGCAGACGATTTGTCCAGCACCACGGACTTTCTCCTTCGGGTTCGCTTTGATATCGGTTCCAAGAAGATGGTTCGCGGCCTAGGAGTGTGCAACAATCCCACATCCACATTTTCTACCAACATCACCTTTCTTTCGCATGATGACGTCGGAGCAATCGATGTTGGTCGTGTCAGCGTGGCCGTGACCATATATGAGACCGTCCCTCGTTCGAACTGCGCCATAGGTCAGTCATGAGCTGTTTACCAATGAACGAATGATATGCCTACGTCAATGCTGCTTGGCAGCGCCTTGTCGGGAAACATGAGGTTGAAGCCAAACTCATATTTGCCCGGCTCCAGTCGTCCCTCGCCACTCAGTACTTGCTCGTCTTGGAAAAGGCTCGCAAGCCCATTGCCGTGATATCGTGGGCGTGCCGAGTCGCCATTTTGCGGTAATATTATGCTCCCTTGGGCTTTGGCGACAGAAGTCGGGTCCTTAAGAACGCGCACATATCCATGTAGTGATACAGTTAGATGAGTGATTCGAACCGGTTTTACGATGACGATGACGACAGCGCCACGGACATTATCGCCAGCGCTATATCGACGATGAGGCTCTTCGGCACGGATATGGAAGTCGGTGACATTGCGATTTCGATTGCGCAAGGGAAGGGAGAGGGGGAGGCTTAGGCGCGAAAGGAATCTCGGGCGCGTAGACGACGTAGATGCGGTGGGGGAGGACGCCCGGGGGGCGGGAGAGGTCGCCGAGCCAGCAGACTCGGCGGGAGAAGATATCGCGACGTTGTTACGAGTATTGGGAGCGGTAGAATTCGTAGAACCAGGGGCTTCTGTAGGATTAGAGAGCGAGGGAGATGATCTCGACCGGCGGCCCATTCCCAGACGTGATGCCAAAGGCATAAGAAGGACCAGGATCCGAGGTCGAGAGCGACGTCGAGTTTAGGAAACCGACGTCGCGAGCCTGGGAGCGTGAGCTCGCAACCTCGTGTTTCTAGTAGCTTTGCGTATCGAGAGGCCGTTGAATTATATGCATGCGGGTGCGAGAACGTTGGAGGCAAAGGCGTTGAATCCGCGGGCGCGTCGGCGACCGTTGCGGCTGCGTGTTCTATGCCTGCAGGAGGGGTATGAACAAATACGAGATCGACATCCAAGAAATCGGCGGAGGAGAGATAGAGCGATAAATAGTCGAAAAAATATAAATACTATACACTATAGATGGGTTGAGGTGAAAATGTTGGACTGAGCGAGTGACGAAAAGTCCGGCCAGACCTGAACGTCGGGTTGCGGAGGCGGAGGTGATGGCCACCGCGGGAGCAGCAGTAGGGACGGACGATACCTAGATTAACTAGCACTTCTAAGTCAGCCACGATAGAAGGTTTAATCGCGGGACGGACGGGAGGGGTGAGGGAGCCAATTGGAAAGGTACCTTCCTAGCGCCTGCAGAGGTGGGAAATAGCTCCGTAGTGCCCCGTAGCGCACCCTCCGAACGGTCTCGGGCGTGATATGGAGTGCCTGGAAGCAGCTGGAGCTTGTTGGGACAGGCACGAGTAACCATTTCAGGGCAAACCTTGGGTGGGCTCATAGCATACGTGATCTCTCCACTTGGGCCTCTGTTTCTTCTACCCAAGGTGCTATATTATCATTTCTAACGTTGCTTGAGTCGTAATCTAGAGCCCGATCTTCAATGGGCACGCTTCCATCTCGAATCTGCCCTACCTATATAAATAGTCAGCTTGCAGATGCCAAGACCTTGCAGACTATCGCTCCGCCAAGAAAAGCTTGGTCGTGGCCTCGACGAGCTTGGCTCGCACGTCTAGCCGAAGACCTGGGTCCATGGATTTGAAAACAAACAGCCTAAGCAACTAGCGGAAACGGCCAGCTGAGTATGTACATCTTCCGGTCAAGGCTGTCATTTTAGAGTTGGAACACCACTGCCCCGTGCTTCTATCTCAGCCTCCAAAGATCTGACACTTCGACGATCTGTCTTACAGCAATCGTCGAAGTGAAAGCACAATGGCCCATCGCCATCTTCCCTGTCAACCGCATCCTACAGAATTGGCGTGCGGCGTGGCTGGACCTGGCTAAGGCGCCACCGCTGGCCATGACACGACAGACACGTTCCTCAGTGGAACCTTTTTCATGGGCTGTGGGCCGTGGGCCGTGGATTATGAATACGCGTAGATATGCTTTTGGCAACATTGGGCCAAGGGAATAATGTTTATCAGGCAGGCTGGCAATAGAGAACAAGGCCAGCATTCATTATCATCGACTCCACTTCCAGTGGATGCCAGCTAGGATCTATATGAGGTTAATTTAGGTACAATAACAATAAGCTCCATATGGATATTAGATAGTCACAACTCTACGGCATTGTAGTCAAGTCTGTTTTTATAGCATTCTTTTATTCTATGCAAATAGGCCCTTATGGGCGTGTCTGGTAATGTACCTCCACCATCCTTAGGTGCATTTTATGCCGCCTTTCAATCGTCGACATCTATAACTACAATTACATACATGGTATCATTACCCATCTCAGTGTCTCTGGATTCCCGTCCAGACCTATGCAAACCAACCGATGCAGTGCGATGCAAGACAATGATAATAAAACCAACCTTGACCCCCTGAGTCAACCCAAAAACGCCATACAGTGCTGTAATATGATTCTTTCCTTTCCTGTGAATGCCTTTTACAGTCTAATCCAATGCTTCTCCGCTCAGAATGCTTTTTAGAATGCCTGCACCGACGCCGTCGGCTACACTCTCAATCTCCTTTTCTCCAACACAACTCGTGATTCTTCGCTCGTCTCCACTCGCAGCAAGGGTCTTACGGCCTCTCTTGCTTGGTGTCTGTGGCGCAACAAGGCTTCCGCTCTTTCCGTCAGAGGCGTTAACCAATCCTAGAGTTTCGAGACTGCCCGCAACCTCGCGAAATTCGGAGCTTGATAGGGGATGCAGAACCGAGTCGCGGGTGCACAGTTGGCAGTAGGCATCGAACAGAGTCTTGATGGTTGGTGCTAGCAGCTTAGACTTAGACGGCGTGGCACCACCATTGGTCATTTTGGCCGCAGCCCGAATTCGCTTCTCGTAGGCTATCAAGGCGCAGAGTGCGGCTTTCTGCTGAAGGTTAAGTGCCTTGAGTCGCTGAGTTGTTCCGTTGCTGAACGCTGCTGCTGTGATCTTATTGAGATGGCCAATCGATGCACGGGGTGCCGTCTCAGCCGTGAGAGCCTTGAGAGAGTTCGCCATCATCTGAATCACGCTCCTTGAACCACCCGATGCTCCATTGATATTTTCTCCCAGGGGTCGCTTGGAAGGAGTCATTTGCAGGAGTTCCTCCCTCGCTTCCTCCTCATGCTTCTGTCGGGTCTCAGTCTCGATCAAATCTAGTGCGCGGCGGCAAATCTCGAAAGCTTTGCGGAGATCTCCAGTCTGGCTTGACACCTTGCGAGAACATAGCTCAATGGCAGCAGGGTGGATGAATGGCACATATCCTTCTTTTCCACCAGCAGGCATCAAGGACTTAAGTCGTGTGGTGATGATGGTCTTGACTTGGGTTGCGGTGTAGGGAAGGAATGCCAGAAGATCAGGCTTGAGGTTCTTAGCCTTGAGTCGAGGTAGAAATCGATCGGTCAGGTCCAAGGCGTTGGCAATGCCAACGAGAATAAGGTGCGAGTTCTTCTGCAATGACCACTCAAATACCCGATACAGACTCTCCAGACCTAATGTTAGAATGTGGTCGATTTCATCCAACGTTACGAGATAAACGGTGCTTGATTTTGTCTTCGGTACGAACATTGCCTGTAGAGTTGTGATCGCATCGGCTTCCGAGGCGTCGAATCCTTGCCCAAGCGCGCCAAGAAGTGTGGTATAGAGATCCTTAGAAGACTTAACGCTCATGCAGTTGACGTAGGCAGACCGTACGTCTTTGTGGTTGGCATATTCTCGAGTGATCTCGGTAATCATGGCACTCTTGCCTGTACCTGGCGGGCCACTCACATAGAGACAGCCGTTCGGAGTAGCCGAAGAGTATCGGTTGAGGAACTCCGTCAGTTGGTTTCGTTCCGCATCTCGACCAACCAGTTGGCCTGGCTCAGCTCCTCGGGCAAACAGTTGTCGAGCCGAATGGTAGATTGTCTGAATGGTGCTAGGTGAAAGAGGTGTGTGTGGTGTCAATCGTTTGAAGAGCTTGCCAGCCGACATGACAGCATGTCGAGGGGTAGTAGGGGGTACCGATAGGGCATCTCGATGTCGAGGAGTTGATGGAGTAACGGGGTTTTGCTTTGTAGGAGACCTTCGAGTCCGGGGAGGAAGCTCAGCCAACACATCATCATCTTCATCGTCATCGAAAGGGGAGTGTGCGGGATCTTGGTTCTCGTCGTTGTATGAAACAGTCTTTGCAAGGCGGCGGCTTCGCTTAGTAGGAGTAGCCACTGGGCATGGCATATCTTTACATCACATCGTTAGCAACTGCCATCTAAGATGTAATCGTCCTGTTCCTTCTGTTGGAAGAGACTTACCAGATTCATCAATGCCTCGAGCCCTCTTTCCTAGCGCTGTGCGAGCCATGACTGTGATGGTACTTTCCAACTTATGCAGATAATGTACAGATGAAAGTGGATGACACTTTCCAATAAACTTGGTATAGGGTTGGGAAAGTAAGGAAGTTGCAAGAGAGGTGGTGTTGATGGTGACTGCAGGTTATGTCCTGTGTGGGATATTAAGAATGGAGCCCCATCGCTCTGGCCTGAAAACGCCGTACGGACGTGTTGAAGGCGCGTCGAAACGCGATGTCGCGAGCCACGATCAATTAAACATATGGTCTGTGCGCCAATTCGCGGCTAGATCAGCCACGCTACCGCCAAAACTCACGCGTAAATGAGACAAATCCCTGCTTGTCACGGCCGGTCGTGGCATGGCTTGCTATCGCGTTGATTGGATATTAATTTACGGTCGACAACTAGGTCGTTGCTGAGAGACGAGCCGAACGAGACCTCTCTCCCTTGTCCAAATTGAGTAGTCAATTCGTTAACGAGAGCATTGATGGCTCCGCAGGATCCCGTCTGCGCCGTTCTGTCGACCTGCATCGGTTTATTCGATCGTCATGCTGCCATCAACTACCATGCATCTGAGATTTGAAGTTGTCAGCCCACATTTACCAATTAATGGACAGATCCTCAGCAAAAGCCCTGGGCCTCGGCATTGAATTGCTCACTCAAAATGTATTACGTCATTGTCTTTCAATTAATAGATATTATCATTCATTCGTCCCAGCTTCCCACACTCATCTTGCTCTGTTAAACATAATCCTATCGAGTTTGAAGTTAGTCGCATCAACGTGATCATCATGACAACCTACATTCCCGCTCTTACCCTGCCGGACTCGGTATTCCTCAAGCCGGCTCTGTCCGTTCTGCTGCCCATCGGTCTAGGCACGGCCGTTGGATTTAGCGCTACTCGTAAGCTTCCCTTCTCATGATTCCCTCGTCAACGGTTGAGCTAACCCGTCGTCTTGTTGCAGAGACCCAGAAGACCTATCTTGCGCTCAAGAAGCCGTCTGTGCAGCCCCCGCCATGGCTGTTCGGCCCCGTTTGGACTGTTCTCTATGGGTGAGGAACTTCGAGTCTGACATCCTATCTTGATAATAGCTAATCATCCTCAGTCTCATGGGCTACGCCGCCTACAGAGTGGCCAATATTGGCCTTTCTCCCTTCTCATCCCCTGAGACCATCGTTAACACCCGCCGCGCAATGACCCTCTACTCCATCCAACTTGGCCTCAACCTTATCTGGACTCCTCTCTTCTTCGGCTTGTACCGTCCCATTGAGGCGTCAGTCGACATCATTACCCTGCTCGGTGTCAATGGCTACCTCGCTTACCTCTATAGTTCCATTGACTCGGTTGCCGCCTGGAGCCAGGTTCCCTATCTCGGTTGGCTTAGCTTCGCTACCTACCTCTGCACCTCCATTGGTCACTTGAACAACTGGGACTTGTCGACCAAGGAGGAGCCCAAGAAGGAGTAAAGTGCAACCTTTGATGAACTTGATTCTATGTGTATGTCTTTAAGTTTCATTCATAGCGTGGGCCTATTATGTGCTTCTGCGTGGAATCCTTCAAATCAGACTCGCTCTAATTGTCTATGTACCAAAAGCGTTGTTCTAGCTGTCTCCTCTTAGTCTCCAAATAAGAACAAATACCTTCAACTCATGCTACAATCCGCCAAAATTGACACACTGCCAAAACTAAAATTCGAACGCCGCAGATGCTCTAACCAGCCGTCACAATCCATGAGAATAAAATCGCTTTTCCAAAAACCTAACGAACCCGATTTACCGCAAGCACAAACCCATATGCACATGTCGTACTATTGGAAGGGAAAGTGTCGCTTCAAACCATCGTAAACCATAAAGATGAAAGCAGAGCTCGGCGCTGATCGAAGGCAGGTGATGCCACAGCCACGGTACATGCCTCGTAAACCGTGCTGCCTCCAGAGTGTAGCTCCTTCGTTCCAGAATGTTCGTCGTTGTTGCAGGTCACTGACGGGCGACGTCTGCATTCGTGACTTGATCGTATCCGCAGGGAAGAAGAGGAAATTGTACGACACACCCGCAGATGCGCCAGCGATAGCTTGTTGCCAGAGCGGAAGGGGAGTGTCGAGAATCTTCTGCTTTTCGGCTGCCGATGTAGCTGTCTTCGTCTTGACCTGGTAAAACATGCTTGTTACCGTCTCCTTGGCGCCAAACCAAGCAGAGCCACCACCAGCTTCTCGGATCAGCGTACCGAGCTGGCCATGCCAAAATCCGCGGAGTCCTTCGTGACGGAAGACTTGCTTGATGACGGGTATAGGGCGGAGGGGAGCGCCGGCAGATCCATCGGCCATCATGGGGGCCTGGATCCTGCACTTGACAAGTTCAATTGGCGTAAGGACGAAGGATGTGAAAGCGCCAGAGAAAGCGCCAGTCAACCAGAGGTATGGCAACGAAAGCCCTTTTTCTCGCGACGCTAGATTGCTCGCAAAGAGTAACTCGCGACCGAGACTCTCAAAGAGGAACAGACTGCTTGTTTCGGCGGCAGCGCCCACTAGAGGAGCACTGATGCCGCGATAAAGCCCCAATACTCCATCGCTTTTAATGGACTGCCGGAAGCAATCCAATGGACCAGTATATCGCAGCGGGAGGTGATCGGGTTGGCTCTGAAGCCGTACCTTGACCGTGTCGAAGGGATACTCGATGTACTTGCCGACAGCACCAGCAATCTGTTCATGTTAGCATATCTTTAGATTTTCCAAGCGATGGCACGTACTGATCCGCAAAGAACATCCTCAAAGGCTTCCGTAAGAGCGGTCTTGCCCTTGAGAGAGAACTCGGGCGTATGGGCCGCAGCCTCGACGGCAACGGGGCTCGGCTCCATTGAAGAGATGTAGGTGATAAGATATAAATTTGAATAAAGGGAAGTATATATGGGAAGTAGAGAAGATTGGAATACGGCAATGGGACAAGTGCCGAAAGGCGGTGTCGTAGTTTCTATCGTCGTGAAGCTTCGGGTGAGGGGCAATCCGGCGATATGCAATCGCAACGGAGCAGTTACGTAGACAGCGGCTTCAATTCCGAAGCAATTGAAACCCTGCAATTTCGCCAAGGCGTCGAATGGGGCCAGGGCAAATTCGAAACCCGACAGAGACGAGGAATTCTAGTGCGCAGAGCACGAACTTGTGCTTCAACAATAGCTCGGAGTCATATGCTGAAGCGCAAATGCGGATCGGAGAGACAGCCGAGTCAAAAGTTTAAAGAGATAGTAAACAAGGACGGCGAGAGGGGAAAAGGAGGCCTCGCAGCTACAGGGCGAGTTTGTCTGTCAGGTTGCAACACAATTCGGTGGGCTATGCCTGCGACATATAATAACCGCCCTGTGCTGCGAGTTCGCAAAGTCGAGCGTCGTGCCGATGGAGCTGCGCCAAATGTTGCTGTAGGCGCCTTTTCCCGGGCATTAGACCCTCCATCCCCATTCACTGAGCAGAAAATTCTCTTATCAGTTTTATCAGTTCAGCATGTGACATCAGACCCTCCGCTTTTCACATCAGAATGAGCCAATGACATTGAAGCATATTTTATCAGATCGACCGTGCACGGCTTAAGCAGCCAGCTCCAGGGATTTCGTTACATTTGTGTCATGGTGTAGGGGGTCCAGGAGGGGAGGAGGGGCTTTGTCGTGGTTCTCGAAGTGGTTCCTGAATCTCAACGGATCCGTTCGAATTGTTCATGGTCCTATGAGCAGTTGCAGTACCCTGCAACATGGGACGTAACCTTGACCCTTAGGAGCAGTTTTCTAACTAGCGTCCTGCACCTTGATCGACTGATTGATAAGATATCCACTCCGGTGCCGGTTCTAAGACTGTCTTGGGCATGTAGAAGTGCTCAAGTAGCCGTAGTACCGAACAAAATTTTTCTCCTATGTCCCTGTGGTAGAAACGTGGTCGAATAGTTTGCGAGGTTAGGCCCTGCCGATCGTTTTTATAATTTTCGGGCGACAACTAAGTTGAAGGGCGGATTCTAGACCAGTCTAGCCAAAGCCGCTGGCCGAATTGCTCACAGCCAAACCATTGGTACGACAGTGGGATTTATGTGTATGTAGGAACAAAGCTACGACTGCAAGCCAAATGCTGCGCTCGGCAATTTCGATGTGTTGTTGGTTTGCAACAGTTCGGTACCTGTGACGGCACTACCCGTGATTTGCAGGATGCCAAGCAAGGATACAAGACCTTAGGCTCTCGGCTCGGCCAAAGTATTTTCCAGCATCTCGCTTTTGGCTGGCGGGGTTGGTGGGGGAAGGAAAGTCGCGCCGACGCGATACGACGCGTCTGACAGTTTAATTGATTGCCTGTGGTTTACCTAGGATACTCCAAACATACCAACTACAGTCTTTGCTTCTACCCGACAATCAATAAATATCACCGCCAAAATGACTGTCACACAAAGCACCACAGACCCGAAGCCTTCGAATGGTTCAAAATCTATCAACCATGAAGAGAACCAATATCTAGATCTCGTCCGAGAAATTCTGGAGAGCGGCGAGCGTCGACCAGACCGGTAAGCGAGCATTGCCTGTGGGACACGATCCATTCAACAACATCCTAATTGTTTCCAGAACTGGTACAGGAACATACTCCATCTTTGCCCCCCGACCTTTGAAATTCTCCCTCAACAACAACGGCACTCCTATCCTTCCTCTCCTCACCACGAAGCGCGTCTTCACCCGCGCTGTCATCGCTGAGCTCCTCTGGTTCATCGAGGGTAATACCTCTTCCAACAGCCTTAGCGAAGCTGGGATTAAGATTTGGGATGGCAATGGCTCTCGCGAGTTCCTCGACAACCTTGGCCTCAATCACCGAGAGGTCGGTGATCTTGGCCCTGTATATGGTTTCCAATGGCGACACTTTGGCGCCGAGTACGTTGATGCCAAGACGGACTATACTGGTCAGGGAGTAGACCAGCTTGCTGAGATTATTCACAAGCTGCGTACCAACCCCTACGACCGCCGTTTGGTTCTTTCAGCTTGGAACCCCGCCGATATGAAGAAGATGGTACTGCCACCCTGCCACATGTTTGCCCAATTCTACGTGTCCTATCCTCGACGTAAGGGCGACGATTCAGAGGCCAAGCCTCAGGGCCATCTTCATTGCCAACTTTACCAGAGATCTTGTGATATGGGTCTTGGGGTTCCTTTCAACATTGCCAGCTACGCGTTGTTGACACACATGCTCGCACACGTCTGCGAACTGGTTCCTGGAAGTCTTACCCATGTTATGGGTGATGCGCATGTGTACCTCGACCATGTTGACGCTCTTAACACCCAGCTCGAGCGTGAGCCGCGGGACTTCCCTGAACTAGAGATTTCCCGAGAAAAGGGCGGCAGCATTGATGGATGGAAGGCAGAAGATTTCACGATCAAGGGATACGATCCCCACAAGACAATTGCGATGAAGATGTCTGTATGAGTTATGTACGAATTTATGGTATCTGGAGGTTGCGATTTGTTACCCGGTACAGAATAGATGGCGTTAGGATAGAGTTTGATAAATGAGGACCCCTGTTGGATGCCGCATGCATACGTCTATGCTTAAGTGCATCGCATAAGGGCTTACTATCGTACGAATGGGCATGCATTAATTATTGATTATAGACTTACCGAAGTCAACATGCAGCCCTTAACAGCATGATGCCAGCTACATATATATACATTTTACCTCAAGCCTTGCTTCACAATATTGACAATGGCATCGATATGAATTTGGGCATTACAAGTTATGTACACCTCCCAAGCATGCGTGATCTCAGCTGATAGTTTACAAGCGATACAGTGACTGGTACATTCGCGTAGAATGAACCCATCCAAATGATTATCCGACTCAGTACATCATTCACCCCAGTATCAGATTACTGCAGTGGAGAAACATCCTACTGCTTCTTCTTGTTGGAGGCCTTGCTAGGGGAACCCTCCTTCTTCTCAGCAGCCTCCTTGGCATCGACAGCGGCAGCATCATCCGCCTCCTTCTTCTCAGCGTACCACTCACCAGCTTGGAGAACGAGAATACCGACAAGGACAAGAGCGAGAATAGTGTTGCTGGCAGCAAGAACCTTCAAGCTGTCCTCGCGGCCAAGAATAAGCTCACCAGCCTCACCCTCGTGGGTCTTGCCATCAAAGCCATCGTTGGTCCAGATCTCGGCGCTAACGCTTCGGAGAGCCTTGACAATGTTTGCGACGTAGACGCCGAAGCCGATGAGGTAGAGGATGAGAGACGCGCCATCAAAAAGGAAGTTGGCCTCGCTCGGGCGGAAGAGCTTGATGAAGAAGCCGATAAAGCCGATAGAAATGATAATGTGGAGAAGGCGACTGATGAGAGCGGGGGACTGGTGCACAAACTTCAGATGTGTCTCGAGGTGGTCAAAGAAGTTGTCAGGCACAGGAGCCTTGGTCCAGAGGAGGGGAAAGTCGTAAGGGAACGAAGCGAAGAGGATGCCGAGGAAGAAGCAGACGGCTGTAGACACGAGTCAGCACAGGTAAAATGGAATTAGTCGCGGGCAATGGACTTACGGGCGACGATCATGAAGGTAGCGAAAGAGCCCGATCCATGGTAGTTCTTGGACCGGGTGTTCTTGGAGTAGTCAATGAAGGAGCTCATGATGATGTTGATGGAGGGGTTTTGAAAGCGCGAAAGATCTGGCGCAAAGTGCGGAGACGCAGGAAAGAATACGCGTTGAATGTAAGAACAGCAAAGCGCAAAACCCAAGGTATTCAGGCTCTGTTTCAATGCGCTTGAGGTCAACTGCAGTGATGCTGGCAATGGATAGGTATCGAAGATGGAGGTAGAGGAGAAGGAAGAGAAGAGGAGGAGGAGAGGGAACCGAAGCTTGTGGTGGGACGAAACTAAGGGTCAGGGAGCTTGGTACCTTCCAGTTTGGTGGTAGACCGGGGGCTCATGGAGTACCTGTCCTTATCTCAATCAGGTGGGCTGCGAGTTTCTTAGCAATTCTGGGGGTTTTAAGTGGTTGCTAGGCTTCTTCGGCTCCACAACCCGGGGTTAAATTGTCAATTCTAGAAGCTGACGGGACTGCGCTGACAGGCTGACCAACTCAATACTTAGTCAAAGAGATTGTGGGGAGAAAAGAGAAGCTTATCATAAATTCATGTTCTGGGAAATGTACATTCTTTTATAAATTACTCTTTGCAATATGAAGACTTTTAGACCAGACCTAGGCTCTCGTCGACTTCAGCGTGCTGGACTACTCTGGATGACTATCTGATATCTTGTCAGCTATTTTTCTTATTACTCGGAGCTTTTTCTATCTAAACACTCGCTCATGATACAAAACATTGAATTAATGAGTCTGTCGTTTCTTTATTTTGCTATTCTCAAATACGGTGCGGAACTCTGAAGAACCATCAGCTTATTCAATGCCTCTCTAACGTATTTGGTGTTACCTATGACATCTATGTCTTGTATAGATACCGGTGATAATCTCTCTATTATTTTCGACTCTCTATGGCTGTACAATTCCGTCGTAGGCTTCTGGAGATAGACCTGGGTTACTGAATCCGTCAATCTCTTGTTCTATACATTCCAGTTGCCGCGTAAATGTGCCTCCACCATAGGACAGGAGGAAAACCTTAAGCTTGGCTAATGATAAATATTTGTAAAAGAGTAGTTCAATCGCATTATGTCTTCTCGTTGTCTAGATTGTTACTCTGCCAAAGTCTCGAGCCTTAGCAGTTCATTCTTGCGTCTAGTCTACCACCTGATCCAACCCTTTCAAGACACATCGTCGAGTCGCAATGAAACCGTTACTGGCTATAACATCCATAATTTCCTTGATGGGCGCTCCAGTTAAGTCTCAGGACTCCAACAGCACAGAACCAAGTATCTATCGAGGGTCTAGCCAATACAAGTATCACGGATGCTACAACGAGACAACAACAATTCAAGACTCTGCCGAGGCGCGTGCTCTTGCCGATGGCTCCCACCTTGTGAAGGCGGGCAAAATGACGGTACCACTATGTCTTGAGTTTTGTTCCTCGAATGGCACTTATCAATATGCTGGGCTTGAATGGTCGCGGTATGTCTCAGTTCCCTCAAGCTTTGACGTGCAATATTTACTAACAGATCGAATTGCTAGTGAATGCTGGTGTGCTCCATATCTATCCAGCCTTTCAGAAAAGCTCGACGACGATGATTGCGAGAATCCGTGCGAAGGAAATTCTTCTCAGGTCTGTGGCGGCCCCCTGAAATTGAGCGTATACGAACTATCCAAAGGGGGGGATGCACCAGATGGGGCAGCGATGCTACGAATATCAGAAGGAATGTTCCTTCTCTCTGTTATTGCAGGACTATATTTACTTTGACAGTCTAATTCGAAACATAGTCTAAAACCAGGTTTGAAAGCATTGTGCTATATTCATTAATGGGGTATATAATCATGATCTATCCTGTCGATTCTCCTGCTCATAATATGAATGACTTTAAAGCTTCAAGGGAGCCATGCCTCGCTGTTTCACAGCATGCTGTACAAGATCCTTGATACCTTCTACTGATCGTCTCCAAACCTCTTGGCCTCTTCCCTCTCTACCATCTTGTTCAACTATCACATCCAACCACTTGACCAACTTGGTCGCCTTCTCCAAATCACGCTCCTCCTGAATCACTCGGACAAGAAACTTTTCCAGAACTTCTACATCCCCACGATGAGGGCCATTTTTTCTTGTTTCTGCATGCCAAGCATCTAGCATGTCTTTGATCTCCTGTGTCGAGGTCACTCCTGAACTCGCGAATGAGATCTTACGTGGCACTGCAGCGAACTGGATCCTACGCTGGCCGCCTGGCAGTATACCCTCAGGATCAGGAGTGTTGTGTTTCCGCGAAGGTGCTTCTAGCCCTGACTGTTGGGCTCGCTTCCGTCTTAGATGATCTTCGATAATCTCGTTCCTCATGTCTTCTGGTAGCTCGGCGAGGAACTCTGGATCAAGTTCCTCAATAACCTCTTCCTCGAAGGCGTCACCAACTTGGTTCAGGGATCGGAAATTGGTCTGCAATAGACCGGCCTGGGCGTCTCTTTGCCGCTGAGCTTTTCCAAACAAGCCCCGCGGTCTACCCCGTTTCGAAGGTGTAGGAGGTTTCCTCGTCTGTATTGAACGATCCTTGCGTGGAGACTGATGTGGTGTAGTTTGCTTAGGCTTTCGCCCATAAGTGGCCAAGACCTCAGCCTTCATATCATCAGGCAGCGCATTGAATACTTCAGGATCTACTTGAGTCGGGCATACATCAAACGGCATGGGACTTTCTGGTCTCGATTTTGCTGTCGTCGGGGATTCGGCGTGAGCATCTGCCATTCGGGGTTTCTGGGCCATGAGCTTGCTGCGTATGCTGCTAGGTAGTTCTGCTAGGATAGCAGGATCCGCGTTGCTTGGGATGATAAACTGAGTTCCAGAGATATTGAGAGGTGTTTTTGCTTTTGCATCATCTTGGTTGGCCTTAGTTAAGGCCATGGCAGGATGTATTTTTTGCTTCCGTGGTGTCAATGGATCATCAGCAATCGGGTCCATGTGAACTTCGCGGCTCGGTGTACTCCTTAACTTCTCCGGGCTCTCTATTTCATCGATCTGTTCTGCCGTAGAGGTTCTCCTGACAGGTGAGGGTTTCGTAAATGTGCTGAAAACCAGCTTCTTCTGGCTGCCATCCGGAGCTGCTACATTCGTCTTTATAGGCTCCAGCTTCGTCATTTGCACCCCAAGCCCGCGTAAATCGCCGGGACTAAGCTTGAAAGACCGTAGTATGTTGACGGCTTCTTTGCCGATGACTTGATGATCATTGGTGGCGACGCCGAAAGCGATACTCTTATTGAACGTGTCACATTTGCCGTGGCCCAAAGGTTTTGGAGGATCCAGAGGTGCATCTATCGACCTCCTCATGATCTTCATCGTCAACTGCTTTCCCTTAACAGTCTCGTTCAAGAGTCGTTTCTCCAGTTCCTTGCAGAGATTGTAGATGAACTCCTCTGCTTCTGGTTGGTTGATAAATCGAATGCCCCAGTTGACTTCTGCTGAGACAGATTTGCGTGGTGGTTGCTCTCCAACTTCTGTACGGTCAATGCCACGAGCATACTCTCGGAGCCTCTCGCCAGTCTTTGGTCCAAGGATTGATGTGAGACGCTCTTTTGATATCTCTCGTAAGTCCTTGACATGAGTGACACCAATCTCCTCCAGCTTCCCACCAATACTTCGGGCAACCCCAGGAAGTTGTTCAACTTTGAGGTTTCCCATCATATACAACACATCTTCCGGTTTTAGTTGATACTGTCCTGCGGGTTTCGCTTTTCTCAACGCCACTTTGGCTTGCAAGATGTTTGCACCAATCCCAACAGAAACGTGGCAGTCTGTCAGAGATTTGACCTTGTCACGAAGGTCTTTGGCAATGTTGTCTGCCATATCTTGCTCACGAGCCATATTTCCTGCATCAGATCCTGTACCCTGAGAGCCAGTATTTTTCAAGACTATTGACGTTATATCAATCAGGGCTTCGTCGATACTGACGCTTTGTACTAAGCCGCCAATGTCCAGGATAGATTCGTAGAACAAGCAGCTCGCTTCCTCATACGCCGGAAAGTCGTAAGGCAGTACCTTTAGATCGGGACACAACTCAAGCGCCGATTTCATCCACATTCCATTCTTGACTCCAAACTCCCTGGCAGGATAGTTGCAGCTTGCGATTTCTGATCCGGATCCTGCGCTGTGTGCAACGACGGCTGGTTTGTTGGCATACTCTGGGGTTTTCTTTAAGGAAACCGCACAGAAGAAGCTGTCAAAGTCGACATGTATGACATACCGCCTCGAGCCTAGCCGTCGTTTTATTTTTAGACTCGATTGAGCTTTTTCTGCAGCAAGTCGTTGCATTTTCGATTTCAATTCAGCCTTCCATGTGGAAAGGTGATGTAGTCGACTCTCAGAATAAAACTGCTTTAGAAAATCAGGATTGGCTGTCGAGGACTTTCGG
This sequence comes from Fusarium sp. MBC 119, assembly GCA_030411635.1. Lineage (NCBI taxonomy): Eukaryota > Fungi > Ascomycota > Sordariomycetes > Hypocreales > Nectriaceae > Fusarium > Fusarium sp. MBC 119. The sequence continues at coordinate 729,160 of JAPERM010000042.1, read as the reverse complement.
ATTCTTGGATCGGATAATAGTAGCGCATTGTGCTCTTCGGATGTTATTGGTTTCGAGGTATCTGGGGCCTTGACCCGTGCTATTGGCTCGGAAGGAGCTTCTGTATCAGGTCCAAGCACTTCATTTTCTGCTGACTCGGAGTATATTGGAGCTGCAGTCAATCTGTCTTTGGAAGGAGGCTCAGGATATTGTGCAGGCTCCTTTAATAGAGGGAATTCAACATCTGCTAGTGATGGTGTAGTACCTGGAGCCTGAGTTGTTGGCCGGATAGGGGTCTGGGCCCTTTCAATAACTTGGCTCAAAGATTGGCTAGGCAAGGAAGACGTCTTGAACTGGCTGGTATAGAAGCTGCTATCCGTCTGTTCTCGATAGCCTCGTTTGGCACGAGGGGTCGTTGGCGACAGACCGCTGCTACTGTCAAATTTGAGCACTTTCTGCCTGGGTCCCTCATCCAAGACACGATAATTGGACCATGGGAGGAGCTGTCCGGCCTCGATCGAATCCATGATCCACGCAGGCTTGACGATCCTATACCTATTGAAGTCAACAGACTTCTTGGGAGGCAGCGTTGAAGCGATGATATGAGTTGCCATTGTCTTGGAATCCAGATATTGAAGAAAGCCACCGCCGTGCTGCACAATCTCACGATGAAGACTATAGTTGTGTAAGTCAAAACTTCATGACATGAAATAAACGGATTGCGACGTACATATGTAATGGGGGCTGAGTGTATCCAGTGACATGCGCGACAATCCCCTTGAAGATTTGGGGCTTGTCCGAGGCAGCGCGCATATCAGCATCCAGATTTTGCAACTTGATCTTCTTGCGCCTAAAATAGTCGTTGAACCCGTTGAACTCGCTGCCCTCGTACTCCTCTCCCCCTTCATTTTCAAAGGTATGCGCTTCAATGCGCTTCCTCACTTGAGAAGAATTCTTGTCGAGGACACTCCCCATATTGTGTCGTTTTGCCTGATGAATGCGCCAGATATGTGATAAAAAGTTCACGATGATGGTGGTGGCAAGTGGGAATGCGCCGGTTGATGAGTCTTGGTCATCGTCAAACTGCTTCACCTGATGAGTTCGCAAAGTGGAAGGATATGATCGAATTCGAATCCCATCATTATCAACCAGAAGCTCAGCGTGACTGCCCTTGTGTTGATAGTTGTAAAGTTCTCACAAGAATGCGACAAGCCGAGACGTGAGTGATGTCAAAAGCGCGTAAAGTGGAGTACGAAAACGCGTCTTAACACGATAACCCGTGACTATCATACGCAGCCACATGCACTAGCCACCCTGGGAATGCTGATCTCAAGCTCCAAATTCAATAATTGCCGTTCAGTTCTCAACCAACACTTTTTTGTTTATCAAGTACGCCCTTACTTGGGCTCTTGTCGCCACGATGAATAACGACCAATTTCGGAAACTACTGGCTGCGAACTCAAATAAGAGCTCTTCTGGCAAAGATGGCTCTCCTGCAGCCTCATCATCTCCTGCTGGCGGGAATGCGCTGGGTTCAAGACAACGGTCCAGTATCCCAATGACACCGTAAGTTATACTGGCATTACTATAGGAAAAATATTGACAAGCTCTTGTAGACGCGCCGTAGGTGGTGCTCAAGCGGACTTTGCGCGACAACTTGCCGAACGAAACAATGCGGTTCGACCCCAAAAGAAGTTCAGGTCTTATGATCCTAAGGGCGTCAAACTCGCCTCGGGATATGTCGATCGATCGAAGGAACGCGACGAGGAGACGGAAGATGATCGTGTACAGAAACTCAAAGAGCTCGAGGAGCAGCTCAAGAACGAGGAGATTGATCAGGAAACATTCGAAAAGCGACGATTCGAAATCGCAGGTGGAGATTTAAATAGTACCCATCTGGTTAAGGGTCTCGATTTTAAGCTTTTGCAAAGAATTCGTCAAGGAGAAGATATCTACGGAGAGAAAAAGGATGAGCCCGAGCAGCAAGCCGACCCCGACCCCGAACCCGAGCTCGACGTGGACGACGAATTTGAACAGCTGGAAGGACAAGAAGTTCAGGCAGTACCGAAAGAAAAGGTCGAGACCAAGAAGAAAGGTCAACTATCAACAGTATCACTGGCACCTGGAAAGAAGCGGACACGCGATCAAATTCTGGCAGAATTGAAGGCGGCGAGAGAAGCAGCCAAAGCACAGCAGGAGAACCTGCTGGGAGACCGATTCAAAAAGATCGGAGCCAAGCAAAAGGCTGGGTCACGGATAGAGCTGGATAGTAAAGGGAGGGAAGTCTTGATTATCGTGGACGAAGACGGTCACGAGAAAAGGAAGGTCCGCAAAGTTCAACCTGGTACTGAGAAGGAAGACGAGGCCGACCGAAGCGGGCTTTTGATGCCAGACAAGGATGCAAAGCCGCTTGGTATGGAGGTTCCAGAACAGTACAGGAAAAAGGAGGAGCCGGAGGAGGATGAGGACGTCGACATTTTTGACGGCGTAGGAGATGATTATGATCCTTTAGCTGGCATGGACGGGTCAGACTCCGATTCCGACGCGGACGAAGATTCAACGAAGAAGGCGAAGCAACAGAAAACCGACGAAGGTACAGCTACAGACACATCGATGCCACCACCACCAAAGCCACAAGCACCACGAAACTACTTCCAAGGAGCCAAGACCGGCCTGGTTTCAGAGGAGCAGAGCAAAGCACCATCTATGTCAGATCCGGCAATCATGGCAGCAATCAAGCGTGCAGCAGCACTCAATCCAATTAAGAAAGATAAGGGTGACGATGAAGACGGCGAGGACGATCAAGATGATGAGGCACAGAAGAAGGCGATGGAAGAGCGAAGAAAGAGGCTGCTCCAAATGGCAGACCGAGACGATGAGGATCTCGACATGGGCTTTGGCACCAGTCGGTTTGCTGATGAGGAAGACTTTGACGATAGCAAAGTCAAGCTCTCAAACTGGGGAGACAAAGACGACGACGGTGAAGGACAATCGCGAGGTGAACATTCGAAGCGAAAACGAGGACCAAAGAAGAGGAAGGGCGATGCCAATAATGCTGCTGATGTGTTGCGGGTAATGGAGGCGCGGAAGAAGCCATGATGAACGGCATAAGCTCGGCTGGTCAGGATAGCTATCATGGCACATACTCCATATGAAGCCGAGGATATAGATACCCCAAATATTAAATCTGTTTGCCTCCAACACAATTTGACAGTATACTTTACCGATTGCTTTATCTCTGACTAACGAAAACTTTTCAAGCTATTTTGCACAATCATAACCACCTGCTTGAAGAGGAAGCTGTCTAGTTCGCGCAAGGTTGTTAGACCCAGTTGGAACGTGCACGACAACTGTTTGTTCGGTAACAACGAGGAAAATGAGGGGAAGACACCCCCCCACCATAATAAGCAACTCTGTTTCAGGGTCCATTGAAGAGTCCCTGGCCTGATGAAACGTCACAACTTCAACATCTCATCCACTAAAAAGTACTTACCGCTGGTGGTCAGTTAGGCGATTACTTCCTCTTACTTTAAACTTATCATCTTAAACCTTACTTACATTGAACCAACTTATTTTAACTCTCTTCTCAACAACTTCCTTATAACCTATCATGATGTCTGAAGCTCAGGTCCCTGTTTGGCTGGATTGTGATCCAGGTCATGATGTACGTTGGCCTTCTTGTCTCAGTCTCAAGCTGAAAGGAGACTTAGTTCTTATACAAGACTTGTTATAAGAAATGCGCCCTCAGAAGCCTTTTTTTAACTCATGATATCCATAATCAAGCCCAGTGATACTAACATTCTCACAGGACGCTTTCGCAATTCTTCTGGCGGCTTACCACCCCCAGATCAGACTGCTCGGCGTCTCAACAGTCTTTGGCAACGCATCTCTCGAGTATGTTATTTGAACCTCGTTTTGAATGCCTAGACTCTACTATTTTGTTTTAGTTTTCTAACGGTTACTTAGAAATACCACACATAATGCGGCATCCATTCTCACCGCCATTGGCATGCATGATATCCCTCTCTATATCGGCCTGGGCAAAGCTCTCGAACGTCCTGCTCTTCATGCGCCAACAGACATTCACGGCGTCTCGGGTTTAGATGGCACCGATCTTCTCCCTAAGCCGCTGGTCTCTCCCTCTACCATTCCGGCCGTTGAGGCCATGGCCGAAGCTCTCCGCGCTCAACCTCCTGGAACCGCGTGGATCGTTGCAACGGGTGCACTGACCAACGTTGGTGCACTGTTCCGTGCGTATCCGGAGCTTATTAGCCATGTTAAGGGCGTGAGTCTTATGGGCGGCTCTATCGGCGAAGGTTTCTCAGATGCACCACTTGGCATGGTTGATGGTCGTCCCAGAATCGGAAACTACACGCCTTGGGCTGAGTTCAACATCCTTGTTGACCCCGAGGCTGCTGCTACAGTTTTCCATACCAAGGAGATTGCCGCCAAAACCACGATCGTGCCGCTGGATCTCAGTCATCAGGTACTGGCTACGCCTGAGGTGAGAGATATGCTCTTGTATGGACCGGATGCCGAAAGAACAGGCCCAGGCAAGACAACTTTGCGTACCATGCTTGTCGAACTTCTCTACTTCTTTGCCCAAACTTATGCGTAAGCTAAAGTAACCCATCGCATACGTACTTCTAGCTGACACTCATAGTGACACCTTTGGCATTACCGCCGGTCCTCCTCTGCATGACCCCGTTGCTGTTGCCGCTGTACTCATCGGCACGGTGAGCGAAATCCCCTTCTTTGAGTGGGATGCCAACCACAGCCAACCACCCGAGCACAACGAGCGCTTTGAGGTCACTGTCATCACCGAGGGTACCTTTGAGGAAGCTAAGGAGGGCAAGCAGACGGGCCGTACACTGGCCAAGCTACTACCCCCTGGAGAGCAAGGCGTCAGAATCCCACGTGGAGTCGACACTGCCAAGTTTTGGCAGGTTATTGAAGACTGCATTGAGCGAGCAGATGTAAAGAATGCTGCACTTGCGCTTGCAAACTAGAGGAACCAACAGGCTTATGTAGAATAACAACCTCGCAGGTAGTGATAGACGTTTTGGTGGCGGCTCGTTGTATCATGATAACTCTATTAAATATTGTTACAGTCTATAACTCATCAGGGATGGTCTCCTTACTGCCGGAGTCCCAATCAAGCATAAATTTTAAGCTCTGTTCATATGTCCATAGAGTAACGGCGCTCGCCGGCGCCGATTTAAGAAGGCTAATAGTCAGGCCCTTGTACAGACCGCGAAATCCCTCTGTGCGCAATATCGATCTGATCGCACCCCGCGCTGTAAGATATTCAGGGATGTTTCGGTACACGTACTGCTTGCGCGCTGGTCCCTGGACTTGAATACGCTTTCGCACAAGATCAAGGGGGAATACGACCGTCTTGGATATAACGCTGGCAACCATGCCAGCAGTGGCATCTCCACTACCCCATGGCATGTGTAGCCCCTCCAAGGACAATCTGAGGGATTCGTAAGTGACGAAAAAGATACCCATAAAGGGCACAATTTGGCCGAGACCAGGTCCGATGCCCCGGAAGAAACCCCGCCATCCCTCATCTCGCTTGATGTCCCAGATTGCGCTTCTAAGTGACTGATATACGCGATGTCGTCCCTGGGCCGCAAATCGTGTTCTTAATAAGTCGAGAGGATATGTAACGCCTGTAGCAGCTGCACCAGAAGCTGCGCCGGCAATGAAGCTCTCGGTAGCATCAGGTAGTCGTGTTGGAAAGGCAGTTTGAAGGAATACTGTTGTCGAACGGTATGTTGTGAATTGCACGGCACCATAACAAACGTATAGCAGTTCTGCAGGAACGTTGCCCTTCCATAGACCCGTTAAACCTTCATGCTTAAGGATGTGTTTGAGAGTCGCAATCGCCCCTCGGTAGGCAGGGGCATCGCGCAGAGCCGCTACGGGATCTGAGAGGGAATGAGGTTGGAGTTGAAGACGGATTTTGACGACATCGAGGGGAGCGACGACGAATCTATAGTTCCCACAAATTAGTACTGATGTCCCCTATTTCAAGGGAGAATTGAGATAACCATACCTGGAGACCAATCCTGCTATTGCACCTGCAGCCACGACCTGAACTCTGGATCCCTAATCGCAATTGTAAGCCCAAAACTCAGTAAAGGTTGAGAACTGAAATCCTACCTCATCCTTGAGGTGACCTTCTTTGTGCGACATGCATTCAGCTTCAGCCCTGACGGATCGCAGGGCAACAAAAGAATCTGACACTTGTAACAACTAGGCGGTGCACTTCGCAATCGCTTTTCGTCCAGGAGATGCGATATCGACGATGTTGGGAACGTTAATTTGTTGAGCGCAAGGGCGACGAAGTAAAAAGTCGCTGATGAAAGTTGCTGATAAGCTAAAACTGCGACGCGACGGAAGTAGATGACCGAAGAAAAAATGCGATAATCGCGTATCACCCGTAGGTGAATGATGTCAGATTGTAAGCTTTGAGAATTGAGGGTGAACGTTATGCAAGTACAAAATCCGCCAAAGTCTTTCTTGAATTGGGTGTGTTTGTTGAGGTCGTCATGATTATCACGGGGAATGACATCCGTGGCCACATTGGCTAAAATTCCTTGTCGCACTCACGATGGAGTTTGTGTGACGGCATAATTTAGGTCTAGTCACGGGTGGCAACGGTTGTTGGCGGTAGTAGACAAACAACTTTGTAGTAAGTGGTGCATCTTTGTGTTCTCGTTTTGTTACTGCTTTGTAGACGCTCTTCCACCTTCGGTGAAGGTCAGGAATATGTCCGAGTTTCAGTGATCAAGCCACATTTATGTCAAGATCTGATCTCCCAACAAACCTCGGGGTTTCTTTGGCCGATTGGAATTTCATGAACCGAGCCGATCCATGGGATCTTCCCGGAGCAATGTAGCTCCAGGGGTCTCAATTGTCCAGCTCCACAGGCTCGGGCCGCTGGAACCAACCAAAAGCTCGGCAATGTCACCTCTAGACTCGAGGCGTTGATGTGTGTAACCATTTGAATTTACCTTAAAAGATGAAGGGATGAACACGGTAGCATGAAGAAAACTCTGAGATCTTGGTACCTTAGTTATAGCCACCGAAAACAGACGTTAACTGATATCATGAAAACATTCAAAGCTGATATCATGACGCCTTACCAGTAACAAAGACCATAAAACGTGGGGTTTTGAATCTCCACAACCACTGCCACTGCACTGCCGTCGCGAACGGCTGGGCAAAAAGAGCCTCCCCATGGACTAGTCTCCATTGCTCCGGCCGAGACCCTTCTCCTTAGCTTCTTCTCTGCTGTCCCTATTGGCTGAGTTGGTTGCAGTGCAACCGTCAGAATAGTGCTTGGAGACATCCGGAACCTCGCTCATGGCACGTCACTTGCCTCTTTGACGCCTCGTGCCGCATCGCCGACCGAATTTCCACATGCTCAGCCGTCCTTTATATCAATCCCACACTCCCTCCTTGGTTTTGTCTTTTCCCATACTATTCCATTACTCTAAAAGTCACTCTTGTTAAATCATCAAAATCAAACCTTAATATTGTTCTCCATCTTGGCACATTGACTGGGTACCTGCCTGTCCACCTTCTCGACCGCGGTTCGACCAACGAGACTACACAACGTCGCACGTGAAATCGAGCGTTCCAACCCACCCACGATTCTTTCGAACCTCTCAATATTCTACACATGACAACTGGTGCTGGACAAGGCGTAACTGCAACCTAGACACTTCGCCCAACCCTCCTAGCGTAACCTCACATTCACCATGGCCACCACACAACTTCCTCCGCCGGATCTGACGCAGCTTCTCGCGCCGTTTCTTCCTGCTCTCCCACCGTCCGCTATATCAACCGAGCCCGCTATCGGTATTCTACCGCTTCTGTCCCCTATACTACGTCAACGAGTCAAGCTTTTATCCTCCTCAAGCACTGAACCATGGATCCGACTTCTGTGCTACGACAAAGCCAAGGTGCCTGAGCTGGTGCAGGTCGCCCAAGGTGGCAGTCTTGAGCCACATCCCGTATCCGGCGAGGTTGAGGTAGACTGGGACTACGATGCTGAGATACGCTTTCGTCGGGTTGACGAGGAGACACTGCAGGCCCTTGTTGCTCTTGACAGCCTCGGTTTGGCCTTTCAGTTGGTCTATTGTGTCGGGGATCATGAAGGTGGTGGTGATGGCTGGAGGGTAGGCGAGGTTACTGTCACAGACAAGCCCTCGCCGTTTTTGCAATTTGGAGGGGTTTCTAGCATTGCAGAGGCTGAGCGCCAGTTTGGAGAGTCTCAGGCTAAGAAAGTGACCGACCAAGCCAACACCACCGCCACTAGCCACAGCAACAGTTTGCATGTCCCGGATGGCGGACACGAAGATGAGGAGGACGACGATGATTACTGGGCGCGGTATGATGCAACACCAGCCCGCACACCCGCACAGAAGCAGTCACCTGCTCCCCCATCCAAGACCACCTCTCAAATTGGCGATGCACGGGCTACTTCAGCAGAGGACGCATATTTTGCTCAGTACGACAGTGTTCAGCCTGCTATGGACAATCATGATCCGGACGAGGAGGAGGCTGCTGCGCAGATTACTCCACCGCTTGGACTTGGACGTGCGCAAGAATCCGCTGAAGCTACTGAGCTCAATGAGACACAGGGCGCGTGGACACTGGCCGAGCTTGATAAAAGTGATTCAAGCCCGACGCAGAACGGAGACGATGCCGAGCGCCACGCCGCTCTACTTCACCCCCGTCCAGCCTCAAGCGCCAGCTCCAACGGTTCGGAAACGGTCGCCAAGCTTGAGGCTTCTGCTGGTAAGCAGACGCAAAATGAGTTTGGTGTCAAACAGCATGTCTCGCGCAGCATTCGCAGTCTCTTCATGCTTTCACGCGCTTCGGGCATTGATCGTCAAGAATTCGAGAGCCTTGTACGTAATGAGCTTGATATTCTTGGCATGGTGGAAGATCAAGAACAAGTTTGATCGAGGGCATACGGCATTTATGAACCATCATTTCCATTTTTGACCTATGAGATGACAGTAGGCGTCCCCTGGGGTACGGTTACATATTTTTTCAGGATCTGGTATGCATGTAAGGCGTTTAACACTGGGCATATGGTTGACAGCAGTTTGAATAAGGGCGATATGGTCTTCGGCTTGGATAGAGCATTGATGGAACCCCAGTATGGCTTTTAAGTTAATCAGTACCTCATGAGAGAATGATACATGTTTCAATGTGAACGATCTGATGACCAGTTTCGCTGAGTGATCATGATAAAACATGTACTAATTCTTAAGTTAAAACATTGTCCATGTGACCATACTCCGATTACCTACTTATTGCATTTGGAACATTGCGTATTAAACGACCTCGTTATCGAATCAATCCTATGTCAAAAATGACTTGCACTATCAATACCTGATATAGAATTAGATTTCTAGAACATATGTTTGCAGTACCGAACCAGCCCAGCCGTTTCCTAACCCCAATCCATGGATATTTCCCAAATAAAACTCCCCAGATACTACTAAATGAAACTGAAAGCAGTGATCCTTGTACCATCGAGTACTAACATCATTTCTGTCTTTAAACTCATTACAGCCCACCTCGCACGAAGATTCCTCTGTCACTTTCTAAGCAATGACAAGATTTTCCAGCGCGATACGCGCCGTCTCAAGAATCTTGGTGCAGTTACGTTCTGATGGAGGACATGGCTTGGTCGGATAAATGACACCAGAAACCTCGTGAGCATGTCCAGTGGCGGCGAGAGCGTCGAGTGCATCATGCCGCTTTTTGCTACGCTCCTCGAGCTGTTCGACGACGTCCTTGAGCCCGAGCTGCCTGTAGGTCGCGGCGCCTGGTATCTCCTGGTCCTTCTCATCGAGTCCATAGACGTCAAGGCGAAGGAGCCCTCGGATAGTTAGTCTCCACATATCTGGAGGCATAGTCTTGTTGTTGTAGTTGTTGATAACTGTGCAGCCGTTGGGGGAGCCACCAATGCACCCCCAGAGCCCACCGATATCCTTGAAGGCAAACCAAAATGTCCGTCCCTGCTTCTTGGCGAGAGCTGTCTCTGTGTCTACCATTTCTAGAATGGTGGCGTAAGCATTGCATGCAGACGGTACCAGGGCGCCGAGAAGCATGAGGTTCTGGAAGGACTGGATAGGAGGTGGCTTGGTAGGGTCATCTGTGAGAGACGCGGAGCAGATGGAGCAGTTGATAACATCGTAAGCGACCTTTGACGCATTTCGAGCAACTTTCATGGCTGGGATAACCTCGATTGGTAAACGACCGAGAGACTCGAGGGCGAGGTAGAGTGACGACAAGCAGCTACAAGACACTGTGGGCACAGGGCGCATCGAGGGAGCAGGTGTGCCGACAGCATCCTCAGGAGAGTCAACAGAAGTGCCATTGTCGCTAGATCCAGGCGGCGTTGAGGCATCCGAGCTCTGGCGTGACTCCGGTTGTGGCGATTCGATTTGCTCAGCAAGATACTGTTGGAGTGTGTTGCTGAGGTCTTTTGAGACCGTTGCCTGCGAAGCGTCTGTGTCGTCAAAGTTGATATTGCCGAGGAGATCTACTCCGCTCAAGTCCAGCGCAGGCAATGTAGCGCCGTCAGTGAATGAGCCATCATGGTCCAGGATCTGAGGGTCGAAAGGCAGAACGTCGTTATAGTTGGGCCACAAGTCCAAAGTATCGGGATTCGTAGCAACCGGCTCGTCTAGGAAGCTGAAGTCCTGACCAAAGTCTCCCAGCGGAGCTATTTGATGAGTCTGCCCATAAGTTCCATCATCGGCGGGCTCAGGGAAAAGAACGGGCTGCTCCAACTGTTGAGTAGCAGCTGGTGCTGACACAGCAGCATCGCTCATATCCACATGCCGCCTCTTGCGAGGACGGCCCATTTGCTTCTGCGGCGAGTAATAACATGGTAGTCCCTCCTTTTTGCAGCGGGCGCAACCTTCGGGCTCTTTGGAGCAGGCGAGTTTTCGGGATCCTGGGGCCCGATAAGTCTCCGAATCGGACACATCATGAGGTTAATAGGCGTGGTAAGGTACTCACTGCATTCATCACAAGCCCGGTGCTTAGTGACTCCATCAGCTGCTGCTGTAGGCGCCATGATGTCTCACGGAATGGCTTTTGTTTTATCTAGTTTTCAGAAAGAGTTTTTTGTCGTATCAAGCTCTCTCTTGTCTGCTGTGAAATGAATAGAACGAGGGTTCAATGTTACAGTCAGCATCTGCCTACAGTAAGCATCTGCCAACAGTACCACTAGTTAACCTGGGCTAACCACGGATCTTACTAATTGGATCAAAGCAGCCTAAATTGAGAGAAGACGCAAAGACAACTCCCATGATCTACGTGCTACTTAAAACACATTATGGCCCATCAATCTTAATCTCTATTGGCGCTTGGTTACGAGTAACTACAGTGGACATTCCCCAGGACCCTTGAAACGAGGTAGGGGGTTCAGCATTAATTCGATCACGATCATTCATTAATAGAGGTACCATCATAAAGCGTAGTTTCATTAAAGACTATTCTAAGAATATTTAAAGTTTAGGCTATGGGATTTACGAATTTCTAAGAATTATCATGAAGGCAGAATAAAAATAATGGTACAGAGCTATACCTCTATACCGGATTTTTCTTGAATCTCTGTTCGAGGCGAGGCTCTCAGCCTAGGCTCATCGACGGTTTTGCTGACGTTGGACAAAGAAGCAATTAATTGGCTCACAAGTGAAACTGCTGCAAATGTCAAGCCTCTTTATTCTTAGAGCCCTAATGACTAGCTCAGCTAGTTCTCCTTGTGACCTGGTTTCTGAGGCTGTTTTCACAAGTCCAGACAAGATCTTCTTGCGTGGTTCCAAAAAATATTTCCCCACAGCTTCATTACTTCGATACAGATCCATGACCCTTTGATCAACGTTTCTTGTTTTTCGGACCCTGAAGCGTCATTACCCAAGGGTCCAGTGCAGGCGAGACTTGATTTTTGTCTCTTTACAATTGCTTCCCTAAGAGAAACTAGCCTATTTACTGCCACCATCACTCAGTAGAAACGATAGGAGCCTCAATTGTTGCCGCTCTGTTCCCGACTCATACTATCGGTCAGTTCGCGTCATGATCAGGTTGTAAACGGCAATACAACCCTACAAAAAGTAACCTTGCCAGAAGGGCGACCTGCGTTGGCAGCAATCAGTTCAGCCCCTGCATACAACCCTCCCATCTTCCTCGGCGCCATGGCCATAACTCTAATACCCAGTCTGGGCGATATCGCCCGCGCCGAATATCAATCACTATTTGCTCTCGAAGTCGCTAAAGGAACTCGAGCGCCTTTAGTCCTTCCATTCTATCTCTTTGGTCCTTTCCTCTTGCCTACCATCTATTTGGCTATTCCACACCGAGATCGACCATGGCTCTACCATGCACGATGGCTTATTGTCGCTTTCGTTATTGGGTTTGATCTCAATATGGTTCGAAGCGTTTCCAGCTACAACGTTGCTCCCGCATATGCATCTGGACTCATGGGTGTCTGGGGTATCTTGGCAACTCTAAACCTTTTAGTTTGGACCAATCCTCAGGCCGACTATGCGAGAATCATCAGGGTGCCCAGGAATGATAGGACACAGAGATGGTTGAATGGAGTGTCGAACAACCACACCAATGATACCAACGGCTCAACACAGGAAAATGGACTACGACAGAGAAAGTCACATACTGCAGCCAATGCACCTTCAGGCGATATCGGGACTCGTGCTAACCATGAAAGCCTCGAGGATACATTTTGCGTCTGGCAGAGGTTTCCTGAAAACGGTTCGTTCGGCCAGCGGCTCAACTGGACATTTGATCTGGCCACTAACTTTAGAGAGATCGGTAAGTCTCCACGAAGACAATCAAAATGTTGCTAGAATCTCTTTTGACTAAGACTACCTCACAGGTTGGAATTGTTCCATCTCATCAGTTCCAAGACCCGAGATCCCTGACAATATCCATGATGGAGATCCTGTGTCCTTCGATAACATGCCCGTCATGTCTAGAAGCGGCTACTATCGTAACTTGACTGAGAGGGAATTTGTATGGACGCGCGTTCGTAACGTCCTTCTTCTCGCCCTCTTATTGGATTTCTGCTCCGTCTTTATGATGAAGGACCCCTACTTCGCCTACGGTCCTGACCACGGGCTCGAGTTGCCAGTATTTCTCAGACGTTTTCCTCCGTGCTTACTTCACATATATCGCGAACTCCTCTGCCTGGCTGGTATCTATGCTGCTATCGATGCCATATTCAACCTACATGACATTTTCCAGTGCTACGTCTTCAGCTACATCTACCCCATGCGCGGCGAGCTTTGGCAATACAGTAACATCTTTGGACCTGTCTCCCAGGTACTGGATAGAGGTCTTGCTGGTTGGTGGGGTGCTTTCTGGCATCAGACTTTTCGCCTTCAGTTTGTTGCTCCTGCAAAATTCCTCGTTGATAAAGGCTACCTTGAGAAAAAGACGCTACTTGCTCAGTTTGTTACCATGTATGTGTCTTTCATCCAGTCGGGGATGCTTCACGCTGGAGGAAGTGTTTCTTGTATGCGTACCACCAAACCTTGGAGGACTCCGGTCTTTTTCTGCCTCCAACCGCTGGGTATCATTACGCAGCTCCTCTTGCTCCAAGCTATCGACAAGTACTTCCCCAACACTCCACGAAAATTCCGACAGACATTCAATGTGGTATTCACCTTAGCTTGGCTGTGCTTGACTGCTCCCTTCTTCGCGGACGATATCGCATCTACGGGAATCTGGCTTCTGGAGCCCGTACCTCTTTCCCCTCTGCGATGGTTGGGTTTTGGCCATCCAGACGATCATTGGTGGCGATGGAAAAGATACCTGTTTCCTATCTTGCACTCAGACAAGCACTGGTGGAAGAGCGGTTTACAACTTTGAGATTCGAGCATAAAATGAAATTGGTTATGTAAGACATAAACAGGAGGCGTATAAGGGTTTCGCAGTTGTTTCAATGCATTGAAGACGTTTAACATATATAGCATAGTAGAGACTAGAGCATTCCATGGACATGAGTCATGAAAACACAAGTATTTTTACGTCGTTGTTTGTCCTTATTGGGAAGCACGCCGAGGCTGATGCTTTTTGCCAGAAGCAAGCCTCTCTGCTTCTTTACGAAGCCATATTACTACAGGCTGGTAGTTGCTCTGCTTGGCAGCCAGCACCTTCTCGAATGCCACACAGGCAGTGCTATCACAGTCAGCGTGCGGCCTGATATTAACAGTGGTTAAAAGTACTTACAGAGCAACCTGCGATTTCCGCACATCGCAGCTATACTGAGGATATCTCATCATTCGAGATTTGCTAGTCAACAGCAGATAAGCAACGTCAATCAACTTGGCGATAGTTCCTGGAAAAATGCTGTGAGTAAAAGGACCCAGATGGCATAGTTGGGAGTACCCACGAAGTATCATTTCGCTACTGGGGTGCTGAGTCTTTCCTAGGCAGCGTAGGTATGTCAACATCTTATTAGCAGTTTCGCAGAAAGCCCCTTGCAGTGATGCGAGAACGGTCCGAGTCGAGTTATGGGATGTGTCGTAAAATATAAGGTGAGATTGAATTTTGAAGGCATCTGTCGGACAAAGAAACATTCGCAGTTAGCATATCGATCATTGTCAGCTGGTCTTCCAAGGAGGTCTTACTTAGAACCTTCCGCTGAAAGTTCTGACCCGGTGTACGACCAAAGTCAACCGTAAGAGAAGCGGACACGTCTGTTCGAGTGTAAGCAACGGTACTGAACTGCCTATAATGATTGAAAGGCCGGTACTTACCAAGATTGGCGTCTCTCCCTCTGTCCTTGGTAATATCCAGTGTCTGACAGTTGATGCTTGTTCCACAGTAAGGGAAACCTTTCTCATGGTCTATCTTGCGGACAGGTTCGCCATCGTATAGCATGTCGAAGTTGACCATGGTTTTGGCCGGGTTGACCACGACACCATACTCGGGAAATCCTTGGTGCATGGCATTCACGAATTCGATCGCCTTACTTTGATCTAGAGTAACTAGAAGAAAGTCATCGATGAGGCGCAAAAGAAGACAGTCTGTCGTTTCCAGGAAATCCAGATGCTTCGCCTCGAGGTCAGCGTAGAAATAGTTACACAGAAACGATGATAGGACAGAGCCTTGCGGGATGCCGACTTTCTGTCTGTAATACTTCTTTCCCACTTTGACGAGGTTATTCTCAACGTGCTCCTTGAGAAGGTGCATGAGTTCGCCAACGTTATGAGTCCTCCGCAAAGCACTGTCCACAAAAACAGTGTTCTTCTTCTTGGGTGCCAGGTCCTGCACGAGGCGCGTGGTGAAATCTGAGTTCTCGTTCTCGCTCAAGGCTGCGGCGTGCCATCGCCGGATAGCTTTAGAGGAAGATTTGTCTTTATTTACCACAGCTCGTTCGCCAGGTTTCACTTCTGCGTGCTTCATGATGGTATATTTAGCCTGATTTGGTACGGATTTCATGAGCTTGACGACCGCTTCTTGTGGAATAGTATCGAAAGCAGCCTTGACATCAGCCTTGGCAAAGTACAGTTTGCCATGATCAGGGCCCAGAGTTTCTTTGAAGAGCTTAAGACGGGTGTAGATATCGCTGACAGAAAACATGGTAGAGCCCAATTTCGAAGGATTGATCCTCTAACATCCTTGTTAGTTTCTTTCTTGACAAAAGTGCTTAGCATATTCACCTTCTCTAGCTTCAGCAATGAATGGACAGGTCCTAACACGGTATTGATACTAGAACCAAGATTTCTGGAAGCCCCCCTGGTCATAGCTCTCCTTCGAAGATTCATAATGGGGCGAAGTTTATTGCCCTTTGGTAATAGTCGAACTTGACTGAAGCCAAGCCGCCGAGACTTCAGCACTTGCAACGCCTCATCCAGCTTAACCTCTTCAAACATGTCTGCTTTGAGATTTGCCATGGCAGGTTCTGCGATTTGTCTCCAGACTTCGTGACGAAAGTAGAAGACTTGATATCGATGGGTATTCGACTCAGTGACATAAAAGTTGTTGCGAATCAGGGGTATCAAAAGGGAATCAAAAACAAAATAAAGAAATTCAAGGAAGATTTCGTGTCGTTTTGCAGTGTCTGTCTGGCTTGGTTTCTGGCCACCCGAACCTGGAGGATGAAGCCAAATTACGTCTACAATCTGCGGTATGGTTAGCGCAAGTCAAGTTTGAAGACGACTAGACACTAACTTTCAGATCCTGTATTATCTCATGCAACGACATGGTTTCGAAGCGTCTGAGCTTGACAAAGTGATCCACCTTTCCCATTACAGTTGATTTGTTGTGTTTCTGTACGGCATCGTCTCCCCAAAGGCTGTTAGGGATGATCTTAGACAAGACTGCTTGGCAAAACGCTGAAACCTGAGATATCGGGGTTGCTAGCTCGACGAGAGACTCGTATTTTGGTAATGCCGGCGCTTGCGTGCTTGTGAGTCCTGATTCTGGGTGTCTCTGGGAGAAAGCACCTTTAGAGTGCTGTGTTGCTGTCGCATGCTGCGAGGGCCTGGATTTTCGTGACAAAATAGGACCTTTCTTGGCTCTTGGTTTCCGACCCCTGGATTGTCTATCAAAGACACAGGGACAGTGATACTTTAGAAGTTCAATATATGAACAACGACCATGGAGAACTTGCAAGCGCTTAACGAGCTGCTCAGCATCACCGCGGAGCCGCTTGGGTATTTTGGGCATTCGATGGTCAGAATTTCCCGATTTCTTCTGAAAAGCGGGTGCAATTTCCTCCTCTCTCAATGTGTAGTCCTGAAACCTCTGTGAGGTTTTGGTGGCATCAACCTGAGAAGTAAAGACATTGTGTAGTGCAAATTGGCGAGGAAACATGTACATCAGCACTTTGATCGTGTTTTGGCGTTGACGGCTATCCGTAGATTTGTCATGTTCACTAGTTTCAGGAGATCTAGGGCACCGATTCAAGACATCTAAAGTGGTCAATAGCTTAATCAATCATATTTCCTTAGTCACATACGGATGTGTTTATAGCCAGGCTGAACCAGCCCTTTGGCAGTGAGAGATGGCTTAGCATAGAATATCCTGCTTCTCACCAGAGTTATATCTGCAGGTTTTCGTACTTCGCTTGTCGAGCCTTTGCTCAGTGATACACTGCCTCCAGGAAGGTCAAGATCTGCAAGTGGCACGCCTATAAGAGTCAGAACGATATAGCCAAGAAGCTAGCAGGTGTACTTTACCTGTCAGTTGATGATAGTTGTTGAAGCCCGCTTGAACAGATACGTAGACAGAGGCATCAACAAGGAGATTGATCATCATTTTCTCGCCAGATTTGCCAAGAAGCGCCAACAGCTGTGGCCAAGGGGCCTCCCTAAGCGCCTTGACGTGAAAGTTGGGATAGAGGCTGAAAAGCCCCGGAATAGTAGAGGTACCCTGATCATCTGGTCCAGATGATTTTCTGAAGCCGTCGCATAACAGATGTCTAGGCCGTCCTCGTCCAGCCTGTGAATCTCTAGAGAAGAGAAGCCATACGACAAAATCCACGATCTAGAAAAGCAAGTCAGTGGTTATTTCTTACCCCAGAAATGGGAGACTAACTTCAGACTGAGAGTATATCGATCCTGCAATGCCATCTGAGAGACTGACATAGGACTCATCCTCTCGTTGTGAAAATACAAGCCATTGCTCCCACCGCGTATCGTCGCTATCGCGCGGTTGGTCGACAAAACAAACGAGGGAAGTATCAAGGAGCCGTGACAGTTGTTTTTCAGAGTCACTGATTTCTTCTCCCTCGCCAATTGATGCTACTTTTTTCCGTCGAAGGCGTGAGCCTTGAGGTAGCTTGGAGAGGACATATTCTCTTAGTGTAGTGACCCTGCCGTAACAACGCGCCAAGAGGTCACGCCTCACAGGCGTTTCGCCAGGTGATTTTTCTTGCTTTTTGTGACCCAACGCGCCGATAACTTCAAGCTTTCGCTTTGTGCCTGCGATCATATTTGCTATCCGCTGGTTGGCCAAACATCTCGCGTTTCCTAAGTGGTGTACGAGGTGAGGTTGAACTCCATTAGCCACCACTTCCCCAATGTTGATCTCCAATATGTGGCTGATCTTTAGCTGTGGCTGCCAAGCCTGGGAACCTTTCTCAAGAGAGCCTAGTGTGTCTCTAGCGTGCGGCGGCTCCAGGGACGAGCAAATAGCGTGATCAAGTCCGAGCGTTATCCCAACAAGCTTAGCCACTAAGAGTTATAAAAAAAGGCTTCTTGTCCCATTTGATCGTAAACGAAGATTCTATTATGCGGTCATGCCCAATGGCTTACGTCGTTCTATGTGGGTGTTTCTCTCTGTTTTCTCCAGTTTGCCTGCACATGCAAAATCACCAAAAAGATGGTACGTCTTGTCTCATGGTTTCAATCACCGCGTACACCACGAGCCCCTTGCACGGAAAGTGGATTGAGTTTATCCGCTTGCGCAGGTACAACGCAAGAAAGCACAGAATCTTGATGGCATGCACCTGTCACAATGAGTGGGATAGGTGACTTGGATATGAGATGATCTCATGTGGCTTAGAAAAGAGGGTGCTGCAGGATAATAATAATATCACCGTTATTAAAAGGAGTCTTACAAGCAGCACAACATAACTCGTAGCGTCAATGGGGTCTGTCAAAGTTGAGAAATCATGTTAGCCATGTTTATTGTTTTATCACTATTACGAACCAACCCGATACCTTGAAGACTAAGCCATTAAATAGCACCGAGTATTATTATTGAGCCCCCATAAGGCACGCAGTACCACGACGCAGGAGCGGGAAGCACGGAGAGAACCTAGTGTAATATTCCTTGAGCAAATGTGATAAGTTGCCGTTTGACCTCCATGGTATGATCGGCTGAGATGGTTGATTAGCATGGGACCCCGGATCTACCACCACGTTGCCTGTAGTTCAGAGAATCGGCCAGACAAGGTCAAATAGCAGGAGAATTTTTCAATCGGAATTCCTCTCCGGGAATAATAAACAATGGGCCCATGTACAGATACTAGTGGAATACAATTCCTCTTCAGCCTCGAGCACAGGGCATAGCCCACCAGATACCAGGACCAGGGCGCTGTACCATCCATTCAAAGAATATCTCTCAAGTCCCGGATCCTAGGAGATCAGAACCAGGGGTCAACAGGAGAAGAGGGGGAGAGGAAGGGTCGAGTTGTCGACAGACTGGGGCTTGTTCAGGTTTCTCTGGAAATAGAAACTTTATTAGTTGTCCCTTCGAGGCCGTTAGTTACCAGGACGGGGTGCTAGTCCATAACGAGACCTCCCACCTATGGATTGCTAATTCACTTCCGCGCACGAGGATCCCAAGGTGTGACCGAGATGCAGGAGGAAATGAATGACAGAGTGAGACGAGAGAGAAGACGCACAGCATCAGGGGGGAAGACTCGCAGACGAATTGGGGTAACATTGGGCGGGATTTTGCTACTGGCAACAAGTGTGTTAAGCTGTCAGCCATTTGTTTCCATTCATCTCATCCGCGCAATAGATAGAACATTGGGCGGGGTTCCCTTGTAAAAGATAGGTGGATGGCAATATAGATGCGAAAGATTGGCGAAACATCCGGCCAATACGATATTGGACGTGCTGAAAGACTATGAAAGCTAATATGGAAGCTAACTTGTTTCTGTAAGGGTTTTTTGTGTATCAATGCTGCGGCGGTTATCATAATCAAACCGAATGAATGTCCTTAGACGGAACCGAGCTTGTCCAAGTGGATGGAATTGAGGCTGCCGGATCGGCTGCCACACGAAACGATTCGCGGATTGCGAGACCAGTCACAACGCAATGGATTGGATCGTAACGAACCCCTGAAGCTTCAAGGGGAAGACAGCCAAACCTCAAGATTTTTCTGGTTTGCGATCATGCATGCTGGCAAATGCTTCGCTGGCCACTGCAGTGTTTAAGACCAATGTCGCATCTTATCCGCTAAGAAACGAATGGGTCTTGGACCTTGGAATACGGGTGGACATGACGGCGCTGGGGGGACTCGGGAATTGATGCAAAGGAGAAACACTGAATGTCCCGATAAGTAACCCCGACTCGCCAGGGCACAATGTTCCCGTCAATTACACCGTACTACGGGGCAGCCGGCAGAGCAGGCACACACATCTAGATGTGCCAATGCCATGAAATCATTGAATTCGGGGGAAAGATTTGGTCTTGATGAAGTGTCAATCTGTTGGTTCTCGTGTCTTGTGTTGAGCTCTAGGTTTTCTTAGGGTGGTCACCACCTAAGCGGCCCTCCATCAACGGTCCACTGCCTGCAGCCCTTGAAGATGTCCGCCGTATCGAAATGCAAAATGCAGCCCGTATCATGCAGTGCGAAGACGTTGCCGATAGTACTTGTGGTTGAGAGTCGCAGTGCACTGCTTGTGATGTATTTGATGCGAGGTGCCTGCATCTAGGTACCTACCTACCTTCCGTAGGTAAGGTAAGGTAACGAAAGCTCCGCCTTTGTTTGCCCTCCAACTCCAACGGGTGTGCTCCACCAAGGAAGGTGCCGCCCCATAGGTCCAGCGGGCACTCTTGAGCCAGCCCGCGTCGCAACGCTAGAGGTTAGGTTAAGTGTGCTCACACTTGCCATACGGTCCCTTACTCTCTTGACCTTTGTACGTCTCGAGATATCGCATCTTTCTCTCGCTCCTTACGCCGAGTTCTGCTGGTGTATTTTCTGTTTCTCTTGTTGTTGCTCATTGAACTATCGCTTTGCCATTGTTGTCCTTGAGTGATTTACTTTTTTGTCAAGCAATTCCATCTATTAGACCCCTATCTCCCTTTACCAGGGATCATCCACATTCGAGCCTCATACGACCCGCTTGCGAAGTGCTGTTGTTGTGCCCTGAGCTCTGTGCCCTCGGAATACAGGCGATTCTCATCTGCACGCACCTACAGCTTCATCCACGGACCTCCTCACTCCAAGCTGCATTACAACTCTCGACTGCCAGCATCCCCCGTTCACCGTCGCAGCCCCCAAAAACCCCTAGTAGAAAGCTGGCCCGCAGACAACGAGTTGGAACGGTCGATTCCAGCACCAGCATCCACTGAGAGTGTCCACTCTGATTCTCATCCCTCCCGTCCCCTAACGTTCAAGTTCCAGGGACCTGCGCCCCATCTTGTCGCTCCCGCTCACTCGTCCACGGATGGCTCCCGCAGTCGTGAGCCTGTGAGAGCCATTGACGTTCTCCTACCCCTGGTCGCTGCCATCTTCAGGCCCATTTACAACTCTGCCTCTGCCGTTGTCTACAGCACCTACAGCACCTATGCTCACACCTATCGAGTGCACCTCACACCAACGCCCGCACAACGTTTAAACGCCAACGCATCGATGCTCGCTGCATGGGTCTCTAGTCCCCCAACCAGTCGCTCCGCTCGACGAGCCTGACCGATGCTCAGGCCACCATGGACCACGACATGGATATGGCCCTTCACGCGGGCCTCCAAGCGGACATACAGGACGTAGACTCGGGCTTTCGAAATCCCAATCTCGAGCCTCACGACCCTCATCACCTCCCCCAGCAGCATAGGCACCAACGATCCCACGATCACGACTACGAACGCCGCATCGACCACGACACCGACCTTCAACCCCAAAGCTACCTCCACGACCAGCTGCCTCACGACCGCCGTCATCACCTCCCCGATTCTTCTCTTTTCGCCGCTCCTGCATCCCGTTTCGATCACCGCAGCGCCTACCCTCACCCTTCCGTGCCTTACGCCGACGACCACGACTCGCTTTCCACAGACGCCCATCATGCTTTCACCCCCGTAAATCCCGACGACTTCTACAAGAGCTATCGGGCAACACACCAAAACAACTCCGAGTCCCTCCCTATGGCCGCTCCGGCCCCGCGTCCGTCATTGCGCTCCAACGGTGATGGCTCTACACCAAAACATCCTGTTATCTCTCAAACACATACCAATATGCGTTCGGCGTCAAATCCTGTCGACAACAGACCTGCCCTTCCGGGTTATAAGCCTTCTGGATCTCACCCCAGTGTGAGAGATCTGAAAAGGCGGTTCGATCAGAATGGTGCTGCACCTTCGTCAATCCCCCGTGTCCCGGCGCATACGGGAGCTGCAGCTAAGACTAGGCAAGATGTCGGTGTCAGTCCACAGCCGCGAAACGGTGCAACGTCTTACTCGACCTTACGTGACGGTTCCAGCACTTTCAACAATCAAACTGCATCTTCATCAGCTCGTTCTCAGAGATCAAGATTTGTCGCTGAGGATCAGGTCTCGAATAATTCTCAATCTTTCGCGAGTCGTATAGGCAAACCGCGAAATACTGTTAGCGGAAACTCAAATGCCTCTAAGTCAATGTCCAACTTGGCACCAGAGTCCCCACCACAACAACCGCCTTCTTCTTCCATCTCCCCCACACCTTCGCGTTCGCAAGGCTTGCTGTTTGGCGAAATTCTTCCCGAACAGCACACTTTTCCCACTGCTGGTTATGGCATTGAGGGCGTCCGCCCAAGGAGGACGTCTGAATCCAGCTTACACCATCCTTTTGCTCATCAAAGAAGTCTATCTGACCCACCAGATGTCGCCGAGCCTACGTCTCCGAGTATCTGGTATCGTAGCCTCAACGGCGACGATAACGACGGGCAGCCGGCCCAAGGCCCTCCTCAGAAAGGTCATACGCGGTCACATAGCGATATTCCAAAGTCCCCGTCAGGGCTTCCTACCTCCCGCAAGACGCCATCACGAAAAACGCCCGCCTCTAATACCACCGGGGCTGGGTCTGCTTCCAAATTGCCACGCTCCGTGAGGAAACTGAATAGTCCAACCGATTCGGCACCTTCAACACGTTCGAACTCTCCTACTCTCAAACGACCACAAGTGAATGGTCGGTCATCGAGGGCAGGGACTCCGACGACGACAACAAGAGCGAAAACTCCAACGAGGGCCAAGACACCCACTCAGAGCGGCGTTACTCGAAAAGCGGCACCTCGATCTCTTGTCACACCGACGAACAATAATCGCCTTCAAGCCAATATCATCGCGCCTCCTCCAAAGCTTTCCCCTCCCCTCAGAAGTTCCCGACCCCGTCAGCCTGTTTCTGTGGCTACAACAGCAAGCTCTCGAATGAGGGCAGTGGAACGGGCCAAGTCACCAAATCCCCCACCGTCCAAGATCGCCGAGCCGTCTAACCGTCGGCGAAAGATCTCTGTCGGACCAATCGATTTCGAACAACGACGGGAACATATACGACTCGCATATACTAAGTCTATCCGCGAAAGCCAAGCGGTAGAAGCACGGCAAAAGGCTGCAGATCGGAGGCGGAGGGAGATGGAGGCGGCTGCCAAGGCAAAGGCTATTGCTGCCGTTGCCGCTAATCCTTCGACTTTGGATTCGTCATCAACTCCAGAACCGGGTACTGCAGAATCTACAGAGATACCCGACATTCCGCCAGTTCCGCCTCTTCCAGAAGATCATTCATTGCTGCCAGGGCAACAAGCTGCCCATGAGCCAGAGTCGAGTCCGGAAATCCCCACTGCTGCAGAAGTTCAAACCGCTTTGAACGTGATTGACCATGCCGATGTTGCCAGTTTCTCGAATGGCCACGACGTATCCTATGATCAGGCTCACATAGAGCCACGCCAAGATGATCCTTCACCGTCCACAGACGATCCAACCATAAGTCCCGTTGATCTCGCAATGGCTCTACCACCTGCTTCATTGATGTTGTCAACGAGCTCCCAAGCAACACCTACCGCTGAACCATCAGTTCAAGATTTTGATTCACCCACTCTCGGTGTTCCAGGTAGCTTTCCTGCACTCACCCCCCCTATTGGTGTATCAGAGCGGCCGCAAACCGCTGCCTCGGTAGCATCAGAAACGACGGAATTCGACAATGAGCCTCAAACGACCCCGCCAAGATCAGCGCAAGCACCACTTGAAGTTCCTATCACAATCGTCAAACCACCAAGTCCGCAGACTCAGAAAGCCACATCACCTCCAAGGGCAGAGTACCAATATCCTTTCCAGGATGACCCTGACTCGCCCGTCCGGCCGAAAGCAACACCGAGCACATTTCATATAGTTGAGAGCACAACTTCGAAGCATGACATTTCTGAAGAGCCCGTGATTCCTGGTGCATTTGATATCAAATCTGAAGAGGACTATCACCAGGATGTTCAGTCACCACACGAGACCACAGTAACCATTTTACCACCTAGTGATGAGTCAAATCGAGTCGGCAAGCCTCAAGAGACGGTTCCATTCCCGCGAATGGAACCTGACTATGAATCAGAGTGTCAGTCAGAGTCGGAATATGGCGAAACGCCGGGGCACTATCACCACGCTCACGATGAGGGCGCTGTTACTGACAGTTGCACCGAAGACATGGACGACGAAAACAGGAACGAGTACAGGTCGGAGGCGCACTCCGATGATCGAGTCTCGTCACACCGGGCCTCTACCTGTGATTCTTTAGACATTAATCATGATTATCAATACTCGCATGATGAGCATCAGCGTCCAGAGTCCTCGACAAACCTTATGGTCCCAACACTGTCGGTGCCGAACCGAACAAGTCAACAGTCGACGTGGACAGACTTTTCTGTCAATAGTGGCGATGTGTCTCCGGCGGTGCGTTCGTCGGTTTTCTCTGATGTCGACGATGAAGACGAATCTGGGGAACACGGTCATGTCACGATATTTGAGACAACATCTATTCATCGCGACAGCCGGCCCGTCAATCGACCTTTGGAAATCCGCAATAGTCAGCCGGACGTCCGTCCTTCTGTTGACTCGACTCGATCACAGTATCCAAGTCATCAGCTCCCGGAGCTAGACACTGGAGATGGCTTCTCGATTCCGTATCTTTCCAATAGGGCCAGCAAGAGCTTCTCGTACTTCCCATCGCCGAATCACGAACCTCCTCCTATCCCTGCCTCTGCAACAGGCTCTGCTTGCAATTCACAGCGTGCCTCGGGTGTATTTTACGAACAATCGCAAAGTGGGAGCACCTTTGTCAATTCTGAGCGAGGATCGGAAGACTATATGCCCATGATGACAACCCCTCAATCGATGGACAACACCTCCATATCAACACACAATCAGTACTTTCCAGATGCCGCAACTCTGAACGGCGACGCAACTTCGGAGACACATGACAAGCATGGCCCAACTGGAAAAGAAAAGCAGCGACTTATCCAGCGTCGCAATGTCATCAAAGAGCTTGTTGATACTGAGGCCGTCTTCGTGCGCGATATGAACATTGTTGAAGAGATCTACAAGGGGACAGCAGAGGCTTGCCCTAAGCTTGATGGCAATACTGTGAAACTTATTTTCCGAAACACAGACGAAATCATTGCATTCCATACGTCATTTTTTGCCCAGATAAAGGAGGCGGTTCTTGCAGTATATGCAATGCAGGGCCGGCGGTCAGCACTCACCAGAGAAGGCTCCATGATGTCAGAGCCTGCTCAGGTCAATCCTGCAGATATCGATGATGCAAAGGATCGTTCTGTCCTGATTGGGCATGTTTTCAAGGCCAACATGGAAAAGATGAAGCTAGCACACGAGGGCTTCTTGAGAAACAGCGATGGAGCGGCCAAGCGGCTGATCCAGATTCAACAAGACCCTACGGTGAAGGTGTGGCTGAACGAATGTAACGAAGTTGCAAAGGACTTGACGGCTGCGTGGGACTTGGACTCGCTCCTGATCAAGCCGATGCAGCGCATCACCAAATATCCCAACCTCATTATCACCTTGTTGCAACATACCCCTCAAGATCACCCTGACAGAGAAGGGCTCATTGAAGCCAAAGAGATTCTCGAGACTGCCATCATTGAGATTAACAAGACCAAGAAGAACTTCGAACTTGTTGGCCAAATCGTCGGAAGAAAACGAAAAGAATCCGACGTCAAGGCAGGATTTGCGCGCGCATTCGGCAAAAGAGTCGACAAGCTTCAAGCATCGGGCACTCGTCAGAGTGAGGATTCTGACTATGCCAAATTGAACGAGAAATTTGGTGATGACTATCTACGGTTACAAGTCGTTCTTCGGGATGTTGAGTTCTACACCAGGCAAGTGTCGGCGTATGTGCATGAGTTTCTACAGTATCTCTCCTCCATCGAGTTGGTCATGAGGCTTCAACCGGGAAATTATCCTGAGCTGGAGAGCAAGTGGGTTCAGTTCAATATCTCAATTCGAGATCTTGAAAAAGTTGCCCTTGAGGAACATGTAAGTGAATCGCGGACTCTTCATGAGAAACGTACTGACAGCTGGTAGTTGTCCCAAGTTCGGAAGCATGTCATTGAGCCGTTTGAACATGTCATCAAGGCTTATGGCAACCCATCCTTAGCAATGAAGAAGCGACAAAAGCGTCGTGTGGATTACGAGCGATACGAACAGCTCAAGCGTGCAGGCAAAAGTATTGACTCCAAACTTAACGAACTCGTCGAGCAGTACGAGGCTCTGAATGACACCCTCAAAAAGGAGCTTCCGAAGCTGTCCGCTCTGACCGAAAAGGTGGGCAACATTTGCCTGGGTAACTTTGTCAATATCCAAACAAACTGGTATGGCATCTGGAAGGACAAGATGAAAGTAGTGTTGGGTGACTGTCCCGACATGCCAGATCTGAAGGAGGTTGTGGCAACCTTCCAGCGAGACTTCCCATACGCGCAAGAGCAACTAGCCAGTGTGGGCATCCTCAACCCTACGTATCGCGGCCGGGTTTCCCAATCTACTACACGGAGTACAGACGAATCATCGTCCCTCAGGATGCGGTCACGTCCATCTGAGAGTGATTCACGGGGTCGAGGCCACTCGATCGGAGGCGAACAAGCACCAGGCCTCCCTGCTCCTGAGTTTGCAAAGCGTCATAGCGGCTCATATACGGCATCACCTACTGCTCTTACAGCAGGAAACATCCCCAGCCCACACCAATATTACTACCGCGACTACTATGCAGGAATCGGCAGCCATCAGCAAGGCACGGCATCTCCCCTTTCCCCAGAGCTCCCCGGCAGCACACGGTCTTTCGCTGCCTCCACGAGACCAAGCACAGGACGAAGCTTTGACTCTGGTGGACTCCCAAGACAGAGCTCTGACTCAGCTACACAACATCTTCGAGACTCGCATACCACATACAGTTCTCAGAATCAATCTCAAGATAGTCGACGATTCTCGGGACTTTTCCATTCGGCATTACCGCCAGCTGACGGGCCAGAGGATGGTGCTCGGTCCTCCCGGGCATCGTCGAGGGAGCGAGGGCCGGCAGATGATGGGTATAATGTGCTTTGGCTGGCTGCGTCGCTCTTTGAGTTCAACATTGCTACGACAAAACACGAAGCTGGTTACCCATATCTCGTGTACCAAGCTGGTGAAGTGAGTTGACTTACTTGACAGATATATTTGGTGAATTTGACGCTAACTGTTAACCTAGATCTTTGATGTTCTTGGAGAGAAAGGAGAGCTCTGGTTGGCAAAGAACCAGGACGATCCAGACGACCGAGTCGGGTGGATTTGGTCAAAACACTTCGCCAGGCTCGCTGATTCATAGCAGCGGTCAAATGTTGACTAGATCGTCAGCACAAGAAGCTACAGCCAGGCAGCTACCTGACATATCACTATTGAACTACGTAACGCATCACAGAGGACATGTACCAGGATTCAAGAAAGGAGCTTGGGCGTTTATTTCACGGACATGCGATTTGGAACTGCAGCAACAGGAGAGTGACTTTGTCACGCACACCGTCTGTGTTTGTCTGCATTTTCGACCTTTTTCTTTTACCAGTTTTTGTTTGCCCATTATTTGCCATTGGCTCCTATTTATTCTGGAACTTGTTGTTCGACAATGTGTCATTTGATTCAGCTTTCATTTGTTTGGACTTGTATTTTGGTATTTGGCTTTTCCAATGTCCTCAGGTTGAAGCAGGGGCTATGTGGGGAAAGAAGACGCATGCTTCGAGGACTGTGAGCTTAAAGGGAGGGAGCCTGGCGTTCAGAACAAAATACCAACAGCGTATGTAAGATTTCGGATGTGGAGGTTGGAGGAATACAGAGAAAACAGCGGGCAGGGCTCGCATTGCAATGAATATTCGTCGCTTGTGTTAGTAGAGAAGGAGAGGGAAAGATTTGAGCTGAGTAGGGTATGAAATACCAGGAGAATATATGACCGATTTAAACTCTATCGTGCATGCCCGTTCAAGTAGGGACGTTTTATTAGTGGTGATTTCCATTACAACAGTGTTCAGTTTCCAATCAAAGCCTCGTAGAAGCACAGAGGCGCTAACAATGATTGATAGACGGTACACGAGTGAGCTGACATGTGACTTGGAACTAATCCCCAGACTTTCAGACCCCCGCCTATGGCCCCATTCAAACTTGATGCTCCCCAAAGTGGAAACAAATATATTAAGAACCCGAACTCCCGCTGCTAAATGATCCACTTACTATCATTAATTGCGGTACTATCATAGAGCATAAATTCATAAAAAACATATCCAAAGAATCGTCAAAGCTTAGGCTATATGATTATATAGCTCTCTGGAATTTTGTTGAATTATTACAAGATAAGACCTATATTTCCATTCCCGATTATTCTTGAACCCCGAGGCCCCCCGCCCTTGCAGTAGGAAAGGGGTGTGCATGATCACCTTCCGCGTGTGTGTACCGTGCCTTAACTAGTTACCACAAAGTGTTAGTGTAAATCGACTGTCAGCCTTGGAGCTGACTCTACCTTTCCATCATCACTTACAGAACTGCCAAGTCTTTCGCTTGTTTTCGACCCCTGGCATGGCAAAAGCTTCGTAAAAAAAGGTACCGTCAACTCTTTTTAAAGTTCCCCCGTTCCATGACCCACATTACACGAGATGCCTGCGACAAGCTCGCCGGAAGAGCAGGCGATCGATCGCGAGTACCCGCAACGGCATCATCGTCATCATCATCAGGAACTTGATCAGCCGCAACACAACAAACACGGCCAAAACGAGGCTGAGCTTCAATCTCAACTTTACAACAAACAGAACCAACGCTCACGGTCGCAATCACAGCATCATTATCACCAAGATTCATCCCATTCTCAGTCTAATACTCGCCTCGTTGTCCCATCTGCATCCGGCGCTCGCTCAATTTCTCCCTCGTCCTCAATTTCGCCTGTACCTACACCTTCGATATCCCCCCCGGCCTCTAACTTATCCGTGGACGCTTCGTACTCTTCTCGAGGTCTTTCGCCGCCATTACAAACTCCCTCTTCGACCAGCGCCGAGGCTCACAGCAGCCATCCCCAACGAGACTCATACGATCGCGAGGATAGCTTGGATAGAGACAGTCGGGACAGCTACAATTACGCGCACAATCCGGCCAATATGGCCAGCTGGTCAGGACAGCCCGCTATCAGAGGTAGCTCTGAAGCGGTGCGCATGGTTCTATTGAGTTTTGTCACCATTGGTATAACGTATGTCTCCTCTACCTGCGAGTCAAAGCTATACTGTCTCAAACGAGCTCTTCTCCTAACACATTCTCTCATTCTAGCTTCACATGGGGTATCGAAATGACCTGTACGTATTCAATTCAGACATGATATCATGTGTGTAGCTAAAGAGTATCCTAGACTGTACGCCATATCTGCTCAATCTCGGTCTAACCAAAAGCAACACTTCTCTGGTATGGATTGCTGGTCCGTTATCCGGCCTCGTAGTTCAGCCTGTTGTTGGCGTCATTGCGGACGAGAGCAAGTCCAAGTGGGGACGTCGACGGCCTTTGATGATCATAGGCTCTATTATCGTTGCTATCAGCCTCCTAGTTCTAGGCTTCACGCGTGAGATTGTCGGTCTTATGATATCCGATGAGGAGGCCGCAAAGCGACCTACAATAGTATTGGCTGTATTGGCCATATATGTTGTCGACTTTGCCATTAATGCTGGTACAACTCCAAAGCACGCGAATTGGGTGGTTTGATACTAACATAGCTTCAGTCATGTCATGTTCCAAAAGTCTTATTGTTGATACTTTACCAATCGATAAGCAACAGACGGGAGCGGCTTGGTGTGAGTAAAGGCTGTGTCTTGCTTAAGTGCGTGCAGAATTAACATCTTTGCCTACAGCAAGCCGTATGTCGGCCATCGGTCATATGATTGCCTATGGAGCTGGAGCTGTAGACTTGGTACAGCTTTTCGGAACCACTCTCGGCGACACTCAATTCAAACAGCTTACTGTCATTTCGACCATTGCTCTTCTAAGCTCAACGGCAATCACTTGCTGGGCCGTCACGGAACGCGTGTTGGTAGCCTCTAAACCTGCTAAGCATGAGGGTCGCTTTAAAGTCTTTCGCCAGATTTGGTCGACGCTCCTCAACTTGCCGCCTCGCATACAGGCAATCTGTTGGGCGCAGTTCTGGGCTTGGATCGGCTGGTTCCCCTTTCTCTTCTATAGCACCACATGGGTTGGTGAGACATACTTCCGTTACGATGTACCTGCCGATGCAAGGAAATCTCAGGATACGCTTGGTGCCATCGGACGTATCGGCAGTACTGCACTCGTCATCTACTCCTTCATAACATTTGCGGGTGCTTGGGTTTTGCCAATGTTTGTCCAGTCCCCAGAGGACAGCTCTTTCACCCACCGACCACCCCAGGCCATTGCAGGCTTCTTGACACGCTTCAATAAGGTGAAACCTGATCTACTAACAGCTTGGATGTTTGGGCATATAATGTTCGCTGCCTCTATGTCCATGGCGCCTTTTGCAGCCAGCTTTCGGTTTGCGACTGTATTGGTGTGTCTCTGTGGCATGTGAGTAATGAACTAGCTCCCCAGGTTTTATGCCATGTTAACAAGAACATTTTAGTCCGTGGACGCTCGCCATGTGGGCACCAAGTGCCTTCCTCGGTGTTGAGGTAAATAAACTCAGCGGTAGCGCGAGTGCGGATGGTACATATCGTCGTATCTCGGACGAGCCCGACATTGAGCTTTCCGAAGTCAGCCACGACGATGCCCCTTTGCACCTGGACCACGGCTCAGAAGTCGACCTGCCTGCCACGGCTTCTACGGGCGAGTTGTCAGGCATCTATTTCGGCATCCTAAACATCTACACGACGTTGCCGCAGTTTGTAGGCACCTTTATCTCCACCATCGTCTTTTCCATTCTCGAACCTGGTAAAAGTCCTGAACTGGCCGACGATGCTAAGAAGCAACCGGATCCAGATGGTCCGAATGCGATTGCGGTGTGTTTGTTCATTGGAGCTATGAGCAGCTTAGTTGCAGCGTGGGTAACCCGAAAGTTAAAAGTTATGTGAAATATGTAACTACAGGGTGTTGTGTATGATTATTGTGTTTTTTAATCTCGAAGTGGAGGATTGATCTGGGTTTGGGTTTGGGTTTGAGTTGGGATTTGGATTTGGGTATGGTAACGGTATATTGGCGCAGGTGAAAGAGGACAGGCGAATATAGACTCGACATTACATCTGGCGACCACGAGCAGGATTGGAGAGTGGTCTGAACAGAGCACATCGAAGAGCATGATGCAAAGACACATAAATCATCACCATGATTCGCCTCTAATTGGAGCTTAAGGTATAAAACAAATATGACCACGCTATCCATATACAAGCTAGGAATGACAGATATCGCAAGGGGTATCCTCAACAACTCCACTGCCGCCTCTTGCTCCGCTATCGCCAACACCTCGCTGCTATCTCATTGTTGTAGTACTACGTAGTATGCGCCGTGTATGCCGACCACTGTATGCAGTATTCTATTTGTCCTTCTCGTTCTCGGCCTCCGAGACCTTCTCCCACTCGTCCTCGGTGCTCACGCTCGACTGTGTCCCCGCCGCCGCACCAGCACGCTGCTTCACTTCACCCTTTGTCTCGACAGGCTCAAGCCCGGCAGCAGCAGCGACATCAGCGGTTGTAGCCGTGACGGAAGTCACGGGAGGCGCCTTGTTCGGAGCCGACGTCTCGACCTCCGTCTCGCTATCGTCGTCGTCGTTGCCCGAGGCCTCCTTCTGCTGCTGCTTATCCCTTTGTTCCTTTTCGCGCTGCTCGCGCTGCGCAATAGCGAGCTCGGCAGCGAACCAGTTGACGCTCCACCACAGGCCGGCGCACAGGATGGAGAGGATGACGCAGTGGATGTTGTATGTGGCGAGCAGGAGGAGGAAGAGGACAGTCTGGAGGGCGGCGAACGAAGCGTTTGCGGCCTTGAGGATGGTGGGTGTTGGGCCCGGGGTGAAGATATCCTCCCAGAGCTTTACGATGAAGGATGACATGGCTGATCGATCGCTATCGCGGGGTTGGTTTCGGCAGGGAGGGGTTGTTGTTCCGCGGTAGGGTATTAGACCAGAGGGAATAATATAGTGATGGCTTGTTTCGCGATGGTGTTGCGACTCTGTTTGGTATGTAATGAGGTGAGACAAGTAGCCTTCTTCTGTTTGTTTTCTGGTTTGTTGTCGCAGGTTCTCTTTTTTTTTAAGGACAGAGGCGGTCGCTGCCTGGCGACCACTCTGAGTCGCTAATAGAGCAGCTTGTACCAACCAGCTTCGTCCGAGTGTTCTTTTATGATCCAAGTCGAGCAACCGTGTCCGTGAACAAGACAGGACAGTTTGTCGTGATCGAGTCTTGCGAGGTTTTGTCGGGCTTTGTGCTTATGTGTATTATAGAGAGTACCTGTAATGACGACAGGTGGTTGGCTCTTGGGCTGTGAATGACCTAGATCGCGTGCCAGACTCCCATTGGATTACATAAGGTCGTGACTATTGGGACTGGTATTTAACATGGCACGCTCGTGACAAGAATGACAATTCAAACGCGTATGTATGGCTTAATTATAATTATCGAGATACTCATAATTATCATTTCGGTTTGGTGGTTTTTGGTTGACTGTTGTTAATGGTCATTACCAGCATGTCGCCGTGTTTGGCTTAACCTGGAGTCAACATCTGCGATTGCCAAAACAATTGAATGGAAGTTACAAATCAACATCAGATCTTCCTAGTGACCAGAACATACTAGCCATGCCACAAACGCACTCCTATAGGTAGCAAAACTAACCAACAATAACAAGTTATATTCCATCCTCCAAATATGTCACAGAGCTAAGCTATCATGACTTTTGAGAGTCCCCTACCCTATACCATCTCAGCAGGCATTGCCTGCGCATATTCATCATCTCCCACCAGGTATTAGAGCTCTCTGCTCTGATGCTTTACTATATGGTTCAATGTAACATCCTCTGGGTACTAGAGCACATAATCTTCTATTTAATTGACTCAATCAAGTGTGTTTGAGGTCAATGTATCATGAAGCCCAGACCAAGCACTTCGAGTACACGAGTCGTGTAAGTATATTTCGATTTACGGTGCACACTTGTAGGACCCGGCATGTCAAGGCTAACTAACTCACAGACTTTCGCCTCACGAGTAAGGTCAAGATTTCGAAAATCACGCCGTATAGTACTACCCTCTTTCAGAAGTAGAAAAGCTCAATTACTGAGTAGGAACAGTACACATATCCCAAGTAAGTCCAGCCTTACCAACAAGCCAAATCCGATTCTAGAACAAAGACGTTGTGTATTAAGTGGAAACCAAGGAAAATCGTCAGCTCCACATGATTGACGTGCACAGAGACGGCATTGTCCATCCTATCTCCCATCCAACCCTGATCCCGTACACAGCCACAACCTCGAGAATGGAAGGATGACATATAACTCCAAGGGGCACGGAGCCCACAAGACATTCCACAGCCACCCCCGTGAAACCGCGATGCCCCTGTATAGGAGAATCATCAACATCGAGGATCCTTCCAAACGAGATTTGCACATGTCCAGGGCGTTCAGCTACTCCCCCGGGATATCATATCCATTTCTGATCCTACGTGATATTCCTCTCACCTGCAACTCATTCAAGAATCATGCTACCTCGGTCACAAAAGTGATACCGTTGAGAAGTGATATTCATGTGCCTGAGCATAATCTTGGAAAAAGGGCTACAGCATCTAGAATTAAAACTTGCCCGAAGGATGCGGGTCGGTGTTCCTTTCGGCCCACCCTCTAGATCGAACCGCAGAGATGGGTTCAGGTACAATCGAAGCCGAGAGCAAAGGATTCACAACACTAGCAAGGAAATGAAGAATAGGGTCGACCGATTTCTATGCAGAGAGACCCTTTTGCCCCTGCCCTTGGGCAAATACTTGCCACAGTCGGCTGAGACAGCCTTCAAGTTGTCTCCAACACCGTCGTATAGGCGTATCATCACCCTTCATACTCTTGCCCTTGTGAGGCATTAGCTAGTCATTAGAGATCCATACGGCACTTGAAGGAACCGCAATGCCAGCACTGTCGTACCTGTGAATGAAAAGACTATTGGGCAAACTCGCCAGGATCTTTGACAGACCTCCTTATACAAGCATCTAATCTTATAATAGCTAGGTAGTAGTTCTTCAGGGATGTCTCTATTTCGACAGCTGGGAATGCAGAATCTGGTCTTGAGTAAGAGCCCAGAAACGTGTGTGGGCTGAAATGCCACACGGAATTGGCCCTCTTCCCATGTACTTAAAGCCGAAATTAACAACATGCGAGCAACTAGGCCATAAGAACAAGGCTGACTACTCAGGGATTATGAGGAACTGGATGCTGTAGTCGGTATTTGGGCAGCATCAGGGTCTGAGTCTGTATGGAAGGACGTCATAAACAACAAGGTGTGCGTATTGCCAGAAACCTAGACGAGTTAAGCAAGGAAGTGCCGTAAGAGTTGGGGAGCTTCTTGCCGCTATGGGCAACAGCTGAACACCATTGCATCTAACGGCTTTGTCGCGCTCAGTTCGTCGTGCAAGCATGACTCGTAGGTTAAACACTTATTCGAGAAAACATAATTGATGCCATGGCTAGTCACGTCGTATCTCCAGTTCCACAGGAGTAGAGTAAACAGTCAGATCAAGTGGTTCATTATCGCATAGAGGTTTGATGTACGCCCCCCATGAGAAAACAAACACGCTCCTTGACATAACAACTGGGATGTAGCAATGGTTGTGCTGTTTTGTATCCAAGGATCAAGTAAGGGTACCTCTCGGTCCCGAGATGAGTACCGAAACGCCCCAAAGGGCGAGGGACTCTTGGCAATACCCTCAAATCAGATCTTCAAAGACGAGTTTCGACAATCCGCAGAGTTGAGGAGTAGTTTCATTAGGGCCAAGCCACTCATGACACACCCAAACACGTCAAGCAAGCCGTTGAAGCTTGTATTTCCTGTACGAAGTAGAATGTGTGTAGACGGTTCTGAAACAGGACGAGGTCCCTTGTCTCCAACTCATCGAGCATGGAGGCTTTGGGCATCACGTCAACGATGCTAGTTGATCTTTGACACACGACCAACATAGGCTTTGGGTTTTCACATTGAGACTAGTATGATATGAGAAGTCCGTCATGATGCGATCCACGGAATACACCGGGACAGGCTATTCGAAGGTGGTTATGCTGCCGATTTCCTACGATTCACTTGATTGTGGTTAGTTTTGTCATTGTTGGGTATTGAATACTGACTGCTGAAACTTGTTGGCGATGGTAATGAAGTTGGAACAGGGAATGGCAATAATTATCGCGCTGTTCCATAGCCATGCCCTCGCAGGCTTGCCCATAATTGGGACAATGAAGTCTGCCTTGCCTGTTGGCTCATACGCCCCCCTCAGGCATGCACAGGCCGTTAATACCGAAATGGCATCGATCGTCTTCCCTAGGCAGCGAAATAATTCAATCTACGGACTGCAGTAGTTCTGGGCCGATCGGTGCTGAGCCCCCTCGTGTTGGAGGGGGTCCAGTACTAAGAGACATCCGTTTCGACCGGAGCATTTCGCGGTGTGATCTAGTACTGTAAGAGATTATAGCCGTTTCGCTGATCCCTAGGGCCGTTTCCGGGGATGTTCTTTATCACACGGAACCGTGGCTCGTCTGAAACATGCGTGGCGGTCTTGAATCGTGTGTACAAACACTTTGCCCGCTCCTTGAGTTGGCGAAACTAGCCTAGTCTTCAGCTTTCCCCCAAAAAGATGGTGTCGACTTAGCGGTGGAGATGCCGCGCGCGTAACTTAAGTGACGAAACACAGGTTTCCATCGAGACGTTTCTTAATTCTGAGAGAATAGATTTGGAATTACTTAGCGTGCCAACCCGTCAAAACAGACCGGCCTATCTTTATTGGGTTAGCACTGTCTCTGATGGGCTTGGAGCTATGCATCAATCAATAGATTTTTGAGACGTTTTGATACACCGAAAAACTGGGCAAACCATTATTTGACGTCGACGATCATGATTGAAGGTAAACTACTAGGTAGTTGGCTCCTCCTGCAGTGGACCTACGAGCCGTGCTCTAGCTTAATGACGCGGTAAGATGTCTCGGGAATAGCTCTATTTCCTCTGCTATTCAAGCACGACTCCAATATTTTGTATCTCACAGCCAAGAGCTGACGGACTTGAAGTCGAATAGACATCGATCTTCCATAAGCGCTTCTCAACAAGGGTCTGGCGGAGATAGTTCGATTGAACCCAGCAGTTGATGGAGATGTCTGTATTTTTGAGACTTGATGGACGTGAAGTGGGCAATGCTTGCACTAGGAACCCATCGCAAGAAGAAGAAAATTACAGTGTCGGTCCAACTCAGCTTTGGTCATCGACTGATCTTGTATCCATGGCCATTATAGTGATACAGGCCCGCAAGGCAGAGTCCATCGAATGTGTTACGGTAAAGAACAGTAGACACCGCTGTTGATAACAAGTACGTGCACGTAAGGCTCACTGCCTGAGCTGTCGTACAAGGATCCTACTATATAGCTATTTTTTGCTATATCCCGCAGAAGTATGGTAGCAAGAGGCTGTGCTGTGTTTCGGATGGATATCAGGAAAATTATCGGCCGGTGATGGTACCTCAGAATGTGTGTGAATAATTAAGCTCAACAGGTACCACCCGTCTGGTAGGTTCATCTGTAACGAGGCTTGCAGTGAGCCCCAGGGCGGGCCTGTGTACTGTAGAAACCAGCCTGTCTGTATCCGTTGGGGGCTAATTGTAACGAAAGGCCCGCAAGCCACGCGCAGTGTGATGAAGTTTACCAGCATAGACCTTGGTCTCAAAAACACATCTAGTGTTCCTTTTGGTTAAGCTGAAATTCTGCCAATTCTTCCGATTGGCCACCCACGCGGCTGGGGGCCAAACGCTAAGGCTGTTGATCCACGTCAATGTCCTTTTGTCGCACTGCGCCTTTTGGCTTGGACGATCCCCGCTTTGTTTGGCATTGGTTTGTTGCGCGCCTGTAGGATACAGTAGTAATCTCGATTGGTTCGATTAGACGCCGTCAGCGCTGTAACCGTTGTGTCTGGGACCTTTACGAGCTGCAGGCCAAGCCTAAACAAGCCACCATCGACAGGTGGAGAGCCCAGTGTTGCAATCAGCCAGGGCTGTCTGTCATGATGGATCGGACCGACGTGAGTGAAATTCCGACTTTCTTCGAGCTGTCATTATCGTCGAATACCTGTTCGCATTCACAACGCGACTTCGCCCACAAATCGACATCGGGTGAGGAAACCCCCGAAGAAATATCCAATAATACCGCAGGTTGATCGTGAGAGTGATGACGCGCGAGTATGTATCATCGAAAAGGCGGACCGGGGAAATGGAGGGTATACCGTATCCCGGTGATTACCCAGAACGGAAATCGACTCGATGAATTTCGCGCTTATAACAACCTATGAAAGCCTGATGGTTGCTTTCGTGCATATCTATTCCTGCTGCCTACTTAGAATGTGAGAAAATGGATGGTAAGGTGCCAATGGGGGCGGATGAGTGAGCCAGCTGGGGGCCTGAGGATGAGGCAGCGATCACGGGGCTGTGCGTGATAATGACAGTCGGCCACGTTCCTCATCCATGGAGTGGAGGACGTTGTGTTGCATCTATCACAGATAGAAACCTTGTCTATAGGAAGCGGGGGAGATGCAAAGTCGACGTTGATAAAGACAGGATAATGGAGCGAGAGGGGCCCAACGGTCGCCAGGAAAAAAAGAAAGTACGGTAAGTGGGAAACTGCCGGACTACTACTAAAGGTTAGCACCCTAGGTAATTAACGCTGAAAGCCAAGAGTCGGCCGCTCGTAGAAGCGAATTGACAAGGAATCGAAGCTGGCCTGGCCTCTGCGGTTCGCGTCGCATTACTAGGGGGGAATGGGTTGACAGGAAGAAGTTGCGCGGCAGCGGGGAACGAAATGGATGGCTACAAGCATTATTCATCCTTCTAGCGCAGTCAGTTGCGCCTGTCAAGGGCGCCTACCTCACCCCTACCTACGAGCTCCTCCCGCTTCGCTTGTTCAGACCAACCAGGCGCCAAAAGCGGAAGGCGTCTACTATTCGCACGCACCCGCTTCCTACTTGTCCATAGACGTAGAGAACCCAACACAGGTGCCTCTGCAACCAACATACCTTATTCACGGCACTCCTCGAGTCATCCCGACTTATTCCACGGCACGGCACTCAGTTCAGCGGCACATCAAGCGGGCGCCGCGCGCCGTTAAACCCCCGCTGATGGACACAGTAACATCGGATGGGGATGGTTCCGAACACCCTTCCCCCCTCCCCCTCTATCCCCATCCCCATCCCCATTCATTGTCTTGCTTGGATCGCCCATGGACCGCCCTTTCAACGAGAGCCCGCGACCTTGGCCCTGGATTCGATTGCTGTTGACCCGCCATTTACTATAAGCAAGCCTATTGGATTCAGTCCTGACTCTAGGATACCTTACCGAGAGAGCTAGACTTGTATACGACGAACCCTTCTTGGCGATAGCCTAGTCTGTCAACCTTGGTCGAGACGTGCCATGGCCGTACTATTCCCATGGTCGACAGAAATGATGGCCGTAGCTAGCAGAGTCTACGCTTTAGGTTTAGGATTGGCGAGACTGCGTGCCCACCCGACAATGAGTTCGCCTAGCCTGCTCGTTCCCTTGGCGATACGGAAACTATGTATTTATCCCGCTCATTTATTGCTCGCGTTATTGGATTAACGCGCTTGCCAGATTGTGTCATTGGATTGGGCCTCAGAAAAGCTACGGATACCTGGCTCTGGTTTCCGCACAGCCAAGGAGATGGCTCCTTCTCGTCTGGCTCGACCGCTCACTCGTCAAGCCTAGGAAGAGAAGCGAGCGCAAGGATCCGAATCCCACGGCTTGCTCTGAACTCTTCCCGCCTCTGTCGCCTCTGACTGAGCACGCACCTCTGCTTCCAAGGAAACAAGGAAACGATCGATAGACGTCTATTCCTAGGTGCCTGTTAACTGCCGTCTGCAAAGCATAGCTCCCAGTTCGCGCGTATTTCCAGCGCAGCCCAAATTCAAGATTCAAAACCAACATCTATCAATACCAGAGATCAATTTCACGGCGCGACAGCGTCAAATTACAAATCCCGACGCCTGCGAGAATTTCGGTCTCCTGAGCACGAGATGCATACTGCGACATGGGCGATCATTGAGTTAATGATAATCAAGGTAGGCAAGACAATCCGGAATCTCAGCGTGAAGCCAAACCAGTCACTGACGTACGGATCACGTTGCGCCTCTGTACCATTTCATCGCTCGACAAAACTGGCCTGGCAGTTCAAAATACCCGCCAGCTGCGGCTCCTGCTCCAGCCCAATCCCAGTACGTGTCGGCTGTCGTCTCATGATGCCAGTCTTCCATCTTGGGTAGGGAGCGATGGGCCTGCAATGACCCGCTCGACTTGAAGTGGGAGAGCCCACACGTTTGATGGAGCTTCGAGGTGGGTGCGCGCGCACTTTCCCACTCATACCCCATGTCAGCTCTAGCCGTGGCATGGGTACCTCGATGGCCTGGTAGGGCAATGGACATGGGTTCTGAACACGCTGCCGGTCAACATCAAAGAGCCTATCCATGGGTGCTTGTCTTTCCCCGCTACGCCACATACCAACGCCGTGACCACAGGTCCCTTGGGCGATGGCTACCGGATCTCTTGTCCACGACACGCCCCCCCAGTCCTTCATACTCCAAGCTCTTTTCCCCCATCTGCCTTCCTATGGTGCCACTCCCGCAATGATTCTACACCCTTGCTACCGGCAAGTTTTCTCATTGCTCAACGTACGCTCTACGGAGTACTCTATAGAGCACTGCAATTCAGACCCTTGTCTTGTACTGCCCTGTACCCATGGTTCCATGTCACTCAAGCCTTTCTTCGAGGAGGGTTTACCAGTGTTCCTTCACTTCGTCATGCACGTTCAACTGGATAATGTACTGCCCTCTTCATATAAGTCGTCGGCATCCTGTCCCTGGCCGTGTTTGGGGCTCAGATGGTCCATAGATAGATCACTGCTTTAAACCAAGCTTCGATGCCTCTCCATCTCTAATCGACTTCATAAGACATCATTATAAGCCCCGATCCCCTTCCCGGCTTGTCACTTATTAATCGCACCGGCACCTCACTTCAACAAGACCCCTCCTTTATCACCGGCCTCATTATCTCTTCGTCTCTCCGTATGTCTCAATCCGAGCCTCTGTACCTTCCCCCGTCCCCTCCATCCTCAATCAAGATGGACTCGGCCGCAACAGATGGAAGCTGTGACAACCCGAGCTCACCGCCGACCAGATCAACCGTTGGTAGTCAAGTCCCTGTTAGCGGGGAGTTTGTACTCAGCTCAAACATAACTACCTCGCCACGGACTCACACGCTCGAGGTATCCCACCAGCCTCCAGTCTCCTCGCCAAACCATTACTCATCCACCCCCTACTTGAATACGCCGACCGCCGAGTCTTCCTATCTCCCCACATCTACCTCTCAATCCTATTCTCAGTTTCCAACCTTGGGTTCAACGGGAATTGACTCAACTTGGAGTCAATCGAATCAAGTGCAAGAGGGATCTAGATCATCTCTCCGCCAACCACAACAAGGCCAACCCACTCTACATCAGTTAACACCAAATTCTCGTCAAACAGAAAGATCTGCCAGTATGAGGTAATGTTTTTTGTCCTCTCCAACATCTTAGAAAGTCGCTAATGAAAGTTCAAGTACTGTTGCGATTCAATTTGATCCAGCCTTTTCCATGGGACCGAGATCAGCCTTCACATGGCCAGGTATGCAAGGCTCCATGTCTCTTCATGAGGAGAATATTGATTGACACTTTTCGTAGGTCCTATCGAGTCGAGCACTTCTGGAAGTAGCTTGCTCAGTCCTGAATTGTCTACAATGGGTCATGTATCTGGAAATAGCCTCACACCCCCAGCACAGTCAAGATCCGTGACCTCGAGCCCGCCACGATTGTCTCTTTCAGCAGACCAGCGAGAAGTAAAACGACAATCAGACAGGGCACGTCGAGACTCAAGGCTGGTGAACAGGATGCGCCGTGCCAACAGTAACCCTTATGTCGATTCTCCCCCATCGGGTATGGGGCTCCCCAATACGACAAGCTCCATCAACCTACCATCTTACACCACTGCTCCTGCACCCGTAACTCTCATGAGCGACACTCCGACTACCATGGGCGGTTCAGCATATCTGCATTCCTACAGCCCGGCGCTCGAGGACCAGCAAACACAATCAGCACCG
Organism: Fusarium sp. MBC 119; assembly: GCA_030411635.1. Taxonomy (NCBI): domain Eukaryota; kingdom Fungi; phylum Ascomycota; class Sordariomycetes; order Hypocreales; family Nectriaceae; genus Fusarium; species Fusarium sp. MBC 119. The sequence continues at coordinate 687,606 of JAPERM010000042.1, read as the reverse complement.
GTTTACCCGACCTCATACCCACAAAGCTTGTAAGACCCCTGCAAAGATAGGACGGCGCCCGGACCATGCTAATCTGCGATATCAGACAACCCAACTACAACATGCCGGTGGACTATGCAGCGGTTTATGCAGGGTCAAATCAGTACAGGTATGCCGCCAGTCTGCACAAGTTTTTCTTATTCCTCTGGAAAAAGCTAACTGTTGGTGACAGCGCCCGATCGCCACCAATACCTGTTGGCCAGGACGTTGGTTTCATGTATCAGGTGCCAGCTGTCATGGGTCCTGGGAGCACCAACACACACGAAGCGGGACACGTCAGAGTTGTGCAAAGTCGACCAAAACCACGATGCTGGGAACATGGATGTAATGGACGACAATTTTCGACATTCAGCAACTTGCTACGACATCAACGCGAGAAATCCGGACAAGCAGCTAAGGCAACATGCCCCAACTGCGGAGCCGAGTTTACGCGAACTACCGCACGAAACGGACACCTGCTTCACGATAAGTGCAAGGGTCGACGAAGCACCTGAGAGGGACGCTTTCCAATGAATGAGACGGACAAAACGAACAACAGGAGTACGCCTGGTTCTTTTCTTACATACAACATTTTGAAGCTCAGCCTCAGACTGGGCCGGATCTGGCGTTAGTTGCTTATCGTTTTACCGATTAAGCTGCAGTGTTTTTATGGGACGGCGTATTTTTGGCAATCATAAGGACCTGGCAAGGATGCAAAAAGGTTTAAGCCTTGCGGTTGGATTTTGCAACGAATTTAGATGGGATGGCCGGCGTGGTTAACGAGGTGCATGGCGACCAGATGTGGTACGCATCATGGAACTTCTTGGGATGTCTGTAAGGGCAAGGACATACTTGATGACTTGGTTATCTCTGGAGCATGGCTTGCGGAGTCTATTTTGAGCACATGTTGCTGCTCGTTTTTCTCACCAATACCCCCATACCTGGATGGATGGTATGGAGTTTCTGTTATTTTTCTCTATTTCACTTCTACATTGTATCTATTTCTTGATGTATTAGAACGAGCTGGCGATACTGAGGGCTGGCCTACAACAACGCCTCACTATCGAATACACCTCATGATAGACATGAAAGCAGGAATATCGTTTTGAACAATGAGTGAAAAGTCCGAGCCGATTGCTAAGCCTGCTTGCTGTCACTAAGCGTTTGCAAAGTTCGGTGAAACAAGTACGAAGTAAGCCACATTATGGCTATGTTGTCTAAGACACCTGGTAACAACTTGCTAAAAATTAAAGCAGCTGCCAAATCGATTTAGCCTTGCAAGTACCAAGGTACTCTTCCAAGCTAAGCTATAGGACTGAGCAAATTGAGGGCAACATATGCAAGAATCGAACGAGATGTCGGATTTGAAACAAGCCAACCGCACAGGGAAGACGGGATGCCCCAGACTACTGGGAAGGACGTGCGAGTGGGAAGCAAATGATCGTCGCGGCACTCAAGCCCACCCTTGGTTTGGGCGACCAGGATTGCAGCACACAGCCGCGCCGCAAATAGCATGGTACAGGCCACGAGGACGAGTAAACACTAACATCTACTAGTACCTGGGTATTGAGGGACGGTTAGTTGATGGGACAAGTAGCTTGAGATGTGCTCCAGTGTCATCTTACTTGGCGACGTAGCTACATATGCAAGTAACATGGATGATTGAGGCTGTTGAGAGTATTTGTGACACCGACATTGTATCGGTGGGTTCTCGAGAGATTAAAGATGACAAGATAAGGTCTGAACCTAGAAATTCCCTAGAGACGGTCGAACTAATTACACCGTTCGTCACTCCGTATCCGATCAGGTCCCGGCCCCGAGAACAAGGTCCGGAGTTAACATTGAGTTAGTACCCAGAAAACAGACTTGCACCAAAAGACCGAAGATTTGCTTGCCCCAGGCCGTTGGCGAACGAATGGTTGGTCGCATCGCGTCGGGCCCAACGGCCGGCCGGCGTAAGGCAAAGCCGTCGACGCCCAGCAAGGCGGCGCACCAATGCAAATGGACCCCCTTGGCATGCATCCACCCCCTGAGTGTTGCGTGGGATGAATTTCATGCACTCACACCCCAAGGCATGTCATAGCGAGTGCCCCCGGCATTGGCAGGTGCATTGCATACTGCTGCTGAAACGGGGCCAGCCACATGGTTTCTGGAACAATCAAGTTCGAATGTGAGTCTGGTATTGACACAAGAATTCTGCAACCCCCGAGGACTCCGTGAATATCGTCAAGGGAAACGGAATGGAGTGGATTGATAAGGACCTGTCAAGCGCGGCTTCTACAGCAGGTCTTTGCTTTCACTACTTCAATTCGGTTAAGTTCAGTTGTGCTGTAGGGATAATTGGTCGACTAGGGTGGAGAGGATTAAGCGGGTGCGAGCATTTATTCGAGTGACGAGCACCCGGGTTTCCTCAATTGTACAGTACTACCTACATAGTAAGGGTCATGAACATATCCTGTCCTTGTACTCAGTTGTTGGATAACAGTACTCGTGTCTGCCATGTTACGCTAATTACAACTATGTCAGTTAGCGAATCAGATTATATCGACAGCTACCAGGAGCCCTGGATAAGGTAGCATGCGATTGTACGGCACGGCCACAGTCCCAAGGTAACCCTCTTGACAACGGAAAACCGGAAGAACATCTTAATCTCAGCCCGTTCATGACGCCATGGACCCCAGCGACGGGACCGTTGTTACTGTACATTCATATTCCACCACCAACGGTGATTGTTTCAGTAGGCGATATCATCATCACGATGGGTCAACTTTCGAAAGAGACCGATGCCTTCAATTGCCAAGTGTCATAGGGGATCGGATCGTCACTAGTTGAATAAAGTAGCTATCGACTCTGTTGACGCGTGTCATCCTTCCTTCCTCATACGGGTAGCTCATTATTGAGGAGGATCCTTGACGAGACAGACCCAGAGGCGCTGTCATGAGAGAACCCAGTTTTCTTAGGCTGAATCTCGCTGATTAACAGCATTGATCATCCATCCATGACATGAAAGGATCCCAAGACCGGACAGAACCGTTGCATAATGCTACGTTGAATGAATGGTAAGGCATACCCGGGCACTCTGGGTAGGGCTGGAAAAAGCGGGATGATATATCCAATCCAAATCAATTTGCATCAAACGTGGAGGTGGGGGATGTGATTGACCCGACAAAGGGGGAATCTCACGGAGCTGTGAGCAAGAACGGGAGTCTTGCCCGCGTTCTTCTACAGCAACAGTAAGGTACCCGAACGCAGGTACGCAAACACACAGACTCTAAAACAACAAGAACCAGCATAAGGGTTTCCCGAATTCTGGGAATTTAACAATCCGACAGACTGGACGAGAGGACCCTTCTTTGCTCTCAGCTTCACTCCCGATCAACAGAAACCACCCACGTCCGCAAACTGGGCAAATTTACCTCAAAGAGGGCATTTCGGCGAACTTGGGTGGGCTACGTGTACAAACATTCTTTTGAAACTATGGCGACCCCGAGTGTAAAAAAAGCCAACCTTTTTCCTGGAACCAAGTGCTAAGGGCTTGAACTCTTACTAGGTTAAGGAGGATAAGATCGTTAGTTGTCGGGGATCCGTGAACCGTGCTTGGCGGTCTCTGCATCCGGATAAGAGTTTGCGCAAGCATCGTTGCCAAGCAAAAAGCAACGAGTAAGCAATCGAACTAGGCATCGATTATAAACCAGAATAAACCGACTCATGCACGCCTCCTATACCTCCATTGTTATTGTTTACCAATTGACTTTAGTATCCATAGCTGGCTCGGTTGGAGCTCCCTGTCAGCGGCCGATCCAGGGTCAAAAGTTTGTACTACCTTCGGAGCCGGCAGGAAGATTACCGGCCGAGTCGGAGATGATCTTAACTACTACGGCCGAAATCTCCCCCTGAAGGTTTCCTTTAGCTCATGTTTTCTTCCTAGCTACGATCCAATCTCATCGTGATCCTACAGGATTCCCATCACAACACATACTCCCCTACAAAGCACAGGAGCAAAGTTGACTCTGGCTCAACCTGTTCACTCCTTCTAGCTGACTCATGATGAAACTAAACGCGCGCTTGACAAGTACCGTCTGCCACCCCCTTCTCACGCAGTTCAATTTTAAATCCTTCTCGAATCACCACGGACCAGACACCAAGATCTGACATCAAGCTAGCGTAGTTCGCCTCACCCTGTGATAAGCTTACCATGAAGAAGAAAGTCAATTGCTCAAGCTGTCCAGGAGCCAGGTAGGGCGCTGGGCTGAGTTTACCGGCTAGCAGCATAGTATTGCACAGCCATCACGTCAATGAACGAAACAACTTATTCGAAACGGTGCCTTCTCTTAGCCCATAAGTAAGCATCTATAACATAAGGATGCACGGATACTGTAACATAGATTTACTGGATCCTTTACACGATTTACCAAATTGAGAATCATACGCTTTCCAATTCATCGGGTGGGCCATCTAACGTGCCGTTGAAGGAGTGCGGCCCGTCCTGCGCCCCACTATGTCACATAAACGGCAGGCACCCTGTGCGCGTTAGCCACCTCGCTATCGCTGTATCCGCACGTACCGACAACAACCATAACATCTCTTTTGTTGACATTCTCACACCCCCAAATCAACCTACAATGCCATCATGGCCATGACAGCGTCGCGATACCGGGCACGCAAGCAAAAAGTCTTCCGGTCCGTTTTCCAGACAGACGTGTCTTCGCCCACACCTCGCTCAACTCCCATTGCTGCCTTCACCGATCAAGGCACAGCCTTTGGAGGTCCCCACGCGTCATCTCAACATGCTCCCCCACCACCACCGCCGCCGCTCTTCCATCAGACTCTCCATCACGCAGATGACCAAGTGAGGTGGGATCGAGCATGGCACGTCGTCACTTCTAAGATCCAGTTGCCGTCCTCAGTTGCCGCTGAAGATTCCTTCGGCACCTTGCCACCAGAATCGCAAGATGTTGACTTGGATGTCCGTGACTCCCTTGCCCTGCTTCTCTACCCTGGCCGGTCCTTACCCCAGGCAGCTCATACAGATGATATCCTGCTCTGGCATACGCATCAAGTTCGCCAACACTTTGTTCACCATGTAATGCCCTTGCTGGCTGCTTGTGCAAGCCAGTGTGACCAGACACAGGTACTGCTCTCAAGTATCTCAACTCTTGAGGCGGCTCATAGGCAATACCTTTGGGGGCTGACCCTAATCGTACAAGGATACGAAGAAGAAACGGCTGCCAATGCAGCACATTCCAAGTTTCGTCGAGACTTACATGCCATAATTGGCAACTCTCTCAACCAGGGTTTGACAAATGCCCTCACCAGTGTCTTGCGCCGACTCGTCCGTCTCAACCTTAGTATAGGCAAGCGCTACGATGGAGCTGTATCATGGTCAGAAACCCAGGAGGATGGTGATGATTCAGTGGCTCGTAAAGAGCTTTTGGGTCTCTTGGAATCTCTCCAAAACGTTGGCCTAGTAGGGGAGAAGTTCCAGGTGCTGTTTGCTGAGATCATGGATGCCAGCATGGAAGATTTCATCAAAATTTCATATTCAGGAGTCTGGCAAGTACCGGAACAGTCGGCAACGCCATCCCCGAGTACTCTAACTGGTTGTCTTGGTCATCTATCTGACTGGATTGAGAATCATTATGGGCGCCTTGCTGTTGAAGTCTTCAGCCGCCTTGAAACGCACATTGCTTGGAACGACGTCGAGTGCTGGAAGGAAATCGCCATTGGCCGTCTCGCAACCTTACGCATTCAGGAGCTTTTTGATATTGCCTTGAATTGGCCTGAGAGCAAGGGCGGGCTTGAAGACCTTCGTCTAGCCGTTACAACACCACAACGTCGCCTTCAATTGACCGATACGTTCTCCCTAGCTTTGCAGAAGCGACTCCTCCATCCTGGCCGATCCACCTCGGATATTCTTCAGACATACATTTCTATGATAAGGACATTTCATGCATTGGACCATTCTAAGGTCTTGCTTGATCGGGTTGTCCACGCACTGCAACTGTATCTTTGTCAAAGGGATGATGCTATTCGGATTGTCGTTACGGGCCTACTTTCCAACCCCAGCGATGCCGATACAGAGGAAGGGAAGGCAAGGCTAGCAGAGCTAGCAGTATTGCTGAACTCAGCCTCACAGCAGCAGCGGCGCCAGGTAGACGACGAAGATCTTGACTGGAACGACATGACTTGGGTTCCCGATCCTGTAGACGCAGGTGTCAACTACAAGAGACCCAGGAACGAAGATGTCATTGGCACTTTGATCAACGCGCTCGGGTCTCAGGACATCTTTATCAAAGAGTTCCAACTCATCATTGCGGAGCGCCTCCTTTCGAAACAGACAAGCTTTTTGCAAGAGACCAAGGTGCTGAGCCTCCTTAAGAAGCGGTTCGGCGAGAACGCTCTACAGAATTGCGACGTCATGATGAAAGATATTCAAGATTCCAAGAGAGTCGATGCAGTACTGGGCAAGAATATACGGCAAACCTCAAATGATGCTGAGTCACTGGCATATCACTCTAAAATTCTTTCACGACTCTTTTGGCCTAGCCTACCGAAAGACCCATTCACAGTACCGCCGCCTGTTGCAGAGATGCAAACTCGATACGAACAAGGCTTCGAACGCCTCAAGACCTCCCGGAAACTTACTTGGCTAGATCAACTGGGTTCGGCAACTGTCAAACTAGACTTTGAGGACCGTTCGGTTGAGCTGGAGTGTAAGACATATGAGGCTGCAGTGATCTACGCATTCCAGGATGAGAACAGAGAAGGCGAGGCTAATCCTACGCAACGAACTTTCAACGAAATATGGGAAAAGTTGATGATCGATGAGGACCTCCTCGAGCTTGCTCTGAAATTCTGGGTTGCTAAGCGAGTGATTCGCGATGTTGGTCACCAGACGTATGTTGTTCTGGAACGATTAGACGGTGGGGATGAAACAGGAGAAGCAGGCACTCCCAACAATGGTCAAGGTCCTGATGACGGCGGCCAACCATCTCCACGCAAGCCCAAGATCGACCCCAAGGAGCAAGAACGGCGAACTGTATACTGGCAGTTTATCGTGGGCATGCTGACAAACTCGGCACCTGCTATGCCCCTTGGGCAGATGTTGATGATGATGAAAATGCTGATCGCTGACGGCTGTTCGTGGACTAATGAGGAGCTACAAGAGTTTCTGGCAGAAAAGGTGGCGGAGAATAAGTTGGAGCTAGCCGGCGGCAAGTATCGCTTGCCCAAGAAGTGAAATAGACCACTTGACCTTGAAATTCTTCGAGGCCAAAAGCCTGTGTCATCGGCTCAACCGTCAGGTTCGAATCAAGTGAATCTTGGCTGCAGTGTCACCCTCTCCTAGCAGGCTGAGACGGCGGTGGAGGCCGGCAGCGTACGCTTGCCGCGCAGTACAAACATTCGGGACCGAGCAGAAGCCGTAACGCGCCGAAATGAGGGTTTGACGGTGGTTGTTTCGTAGTTGCCGGCAATACTGTATGCTGCATCAGAGAGGAGGGAAGGGTGCATATGTCTAGTTCCTGTTGTTTGAGGCGAGAATGGAGCAATGCTCCGCTTGCGAGACATGGCCGTGAAGAATGCCGGAGGCCGGGAATCTTAAGTCCAAGGGGCCCCAACAACCTGGACACATCTTCCTTGTTCCCACATGTCGTGTTCGGGGGAGTGTTTATTTATGTATAAGCTGTGCGCTGTTCCAAGCTTTGAGCCGAGGCCGGACAAACAGCCGAAATAGGAAATAAGATTCAATCTACCCAAACAAGTGAATACTCCGGGTGTCTGTGATCGTCACCGGGATTTTAAGAGGTAAGATGGCGAATGAAATGTTTGCTCTCTGCAAGACGCCCGGGAGTGTCATCTATCGTCTTCGGACTTGACTTGTTGCAGATCTGGATTGCCGGCGATGGTTCCAACGATGTTTTAGCCAAGATCTGGGGGGTTCCCGAATGCGGAGGGTCCAGCTGAGGTTTTGTTTCGATTCATAGGTTTAAGTGGTTGCAGTTGTTGGCTCTCTGGGGATGGGATGGGTGGGATCAGCAAACACCTGGCGCGGCACGGGCGCCTCACAATGTTCCAGGTATTGCTCAGGTGGTTGAAATTCGATGATGTGCACGAGATGTGAAATCTGGGAAGCGCGTAAGATGGGTATTTGCCAAGATAAGGGGTTGAGTCAAGACGATTTAAATCAATGGCACAAGATCGGATTTTGTTGTAAACACCATGTTCGAATCCAGATATTCTTGACCGATGTTTTCAGAGACAGAGTTTCCAGTATCTGTTGCAAGATACAGCCACCTTGTCACTGACCTGAAAACAGAAGCCTGAGATCTAAAGCAATGTGGAACAATAGCAGGGCTTCTGTACATAAATGTCTCGGTGGGAAACTGTTTACATAAAAGCGATTTAAGGCAGGATCACCATCCGCATGTGAGACTTTGTTGGGCTGAATTACTACGTGGGCGTCAGGTGGTGCTGTTGTGTCGTGTTTTTGTTGTGTTTGCTGTTGCGGTGGGTATCCGCCCGGCTATGCCGTCGGAGCGGCCAATTTCTCTGCTATTTATTGATAAACAACATGACTGGCAATCTTGTTGTTGATGCAGGAGAGTTCGTAAGAGGAAACAATACCGCATTGACGGTGACAGGCAGACTAGTATCTGCAGCGACCAGCGATGGAGAGTATCATTTTGCGCAACGACGCAGCGGAAGCAGTTGTGTCGCGAAAAACATGACTGTATTCGTGCGTGATTATGCAACTTTCCTTGTTCTCGTCTATTGCCAAGCGACGGATCCGATGTCAGGACTTGAAAAGTCTAGGACTTTTTGGCTTTTTCTCCGTTGCTGGGAACGTCAGGTGAACGCAAAATTGACGCCGAGTGAGTTTCGATCGGGCAATGGCTGATCGGATCCCCTTAGTGATGGAAAGTTTTCTTCTTTTCTTTTGTCCATACCTGTACCTTAAAATGCCTTTCTGAGTGATGAATGCTTGATTAATCGTCTGTGGGCCTGGTGTTGGCGACGTGCAAGTATGGGTGATGTGATGTGATAGATGGCTCAAGGCGACCTCACATGATGGGTCATGTTTACGCCTGAGCCATCATGGCCCCAACCGAAGGTGGTGAGAATGTACCACCGAGGCCTGGCCAATGGCTTAAGCGAATTGTGCACTGATGAATATCCGGTAACCCAGACATGGGATCATAGGTCAAACTTAGTCGAGCAACTTGTCGCCTTTCAAGCATGCACCTTGAGGGTTGTTGTCTTTTTGAGCCAATCTTTTGAAATATCTGATTCCATACATAGGGGGACAGGGTAGATTAGTTGGAAAGTGTTTGAGGCGAAACTTGTTTTCTTTCTTTGCTTTTTCTCAAGGGCGTCCTTAGCCCATATCTGAGACCCTGATCAGCTGAAGGTGATAGTTTCCGCTACCGCAGATGGAGTGCGGTGGTGGTTGAGTTTGTTCCACAGGTGAATCAATAGCAAGTGGATGGAGGCCTGTTCTTGATGCCCACAGTGGCCCCTCGCTGCGAGCCACCTAAAAAACCGAGGCCAAAAGGCACCTAACCTGAGGTACCTAATGTTAACTCCATCCTTGGATGGGTTTCATTCCAGGATCCAATAGGCTTGCTCAACCCATACATCATGCCTTCTGCCTTTCGCATCATGTGCACTCTGGAGGACGTTTCCCGACTGAGCAGAGGCGAGTAAAGGTCAGCGATTTCTTGGGTTCTCGTGCCCTGGTCCAAAGCTCGATCGATGATGGGCTGCGCCGGCTTGGGCTTGGACTGGCTGAAGGACTGGCTTGCTGGGCTTGACTTTTTTTTCCCTACCCTGTGCGTGCAGCTGGCGGCTAGACTTTCTTTGCGCATGACCATGACTCCGGCCATGGCCATGACCATGACTCTTCTGGCTTATTGCACTTCTTGGAAGTGGAGGTACGAAGTAGCGGAATAGTCGGATCGGGTGGCCTTGAGTCCTGTAGAGCGTTGTTTTCTTCACCCGGGATGTTGACAGAGGGGGAATGAGGAGCTTGTCCTCCGCCTGTTCGGTGGTTGATGTGTAAGTTTCGTCGTTCGTTCTATCTGTTGGCTTTTCTTTTTATGTTTGCCATGTTCTTCACTCATTCACATCTCTTCCCTGCAACTTCAAGCCTTCCTTTTCCCCTGCCGTTTGTCTCTGTTAGTATCATCGATACTGCGCTCTCGGTGATCCATCCTCGTCCATTGCGCTTATCATAACCACGCCAATTCCGCAATCTGGTCTGTCAATCAGTCCCGCATTGATAGCTCTACGTTCAAGGGCGGGCGTTGGTTGGAAGCTTACTCGAGGGATACGATCAACCCGGCTCTCCACCTATTGCCAAACACGGCCGGCCGGCCGGCACATTGAGTTGAATGTGGGCAATTGATATCATATTGGTCCGCGAATTGCGTTTGCGACTGCGGCAACGATTCTGACTCGAATGCGACATTTGGTGCAAACCATACGCCAGCCAGGGTGCTTTTGCTCCCTTCTTTTCGTTGGAGGAGCACGACACGCCCAAGAGGTCCATTCTCCCCTTTGCATCTGCCTGCATTATCCCTCCAGGCTCCGGATATCATCTGCCTGAGTTAACTAAGACTGCCTGAATAAAGACAAAGAAGGCTTTCTCCCTCTCCCTCATTCTTATTCCCATTTACGCCCCCGTAACCTGAATCTGACCTGTAGCTATTCATTTTATTCTCTGCTACACTACCTAAACGCCTCGTACGCTTGCAAACGTTGACGATTGGAGCTGCCACCACTGACGCTCTCGCTGGCCAAGCCTCAGGTCATTCACCTACCTCCATATCTTACTTACATTGCCCAACTTGCATTGGCACTGTTCACGACATCTCTGCCGCCTGCCACTGTTACAAACGCCCTACCTATCTTTACGCTTGTGGTTTCGTAAATAACGCCCTAGGCAATAAGGCAAGGAAGGCAAAGCAAACGAGAGTCTTATTAATACCCTGAGTAAGACTCTAGACCACGTCCCAGGCAGGCCCAGCCCAGCCCGGCCTTTGAACCCGAACGAGCGAAAGCATACCTGGCCTGGACGGACAGAGTCAGATCGTGCAAGAGACAGGACGGACAAAGACTCCAACTTTGTCTTTCCGTATTGTTATTGTACCTTCCATCACCTTACCTTAGTAGCTTACCTAGCTCTGCTACTTGATTCTGCCCCGAGCCTGTCCCTGCAACCCACAACATCACCACCCGTCTGCCGCCTGGTCCCAGGGAGTCTGGTCTCATTCGTACAAGACGTGGCATTCGTTTTTGTTCTTGCATTTCTGCTCTTGTTTCTTACTCGGCTCCTCTGTCCCCCACACCATTTTACTCTTCTCTTTCCCTCTCGCTCGCCCTCTTGCTCCCAGTTCTCTCTCTGTTCTTCAATCGACTTGCTCCGACAGACGCAACACCGCCCTCTCTCCCCTCATCGCCGTCGCAGAACGCCGCCGCTAGAGTTAAAACAACGTCGTCATCGGCGTTATCGCAAATCACCGATAACGAACGACTGCCCCTCATCATATTCATTCATACTCATAACTAGTCGCTCTCTCTAGCTTCCACCGCGGTCGCTCGCTTCCTCCTCTTCTTCTCGCTCTGCTCTACTCTCCAACTCCGCCTGCCTCGGCGTCCGGGGAGCTTTGATCCCATGACTGCGACCTTTCTGCGTTTCCTGATCACCGCTTTGTGACTGCAGCGTGCTACCGATAGTCCTAGTCCAACACTGCTATAACACGAATACACATACTAATCTCTTGCCTGGGGGCCTCGTGCAAGCAGCTTCGACCGACCTTGCTACCACCCATTTCGTGTTGTTCGAGCTATTTTAACGCCAGAACTGCCTTCCACAATTGCGCTTGTCTTTTTCACTTGTACTGAGCTGCAATCAAGCTTGTGCAGTGCGCGGCTCCGCTGTTCTAGAAGTCACAGCTAGGTTGATATCACAGCGAAGCCGTCTTGCCCGTAATGGATCCTATGGATTATATTCTTTCAAACAATCACCACCGGCCCTCCGGTCACTACGATCCCGTACATTCGGCCTCGAGCCATTGGGCACCCCATTCTCATTCACATAACCCGGCTCTTCATACACGGCAAATACAAAACTCAAGCTTACCTCACCTCTACTCACATCAATATGCGGGGGGATCTGCACCCAGCTCCGGCCCGGATCCGTACGGCCATCATGGAGCCATGTTGCCGCCTTTGCTAGGTCTGCCTGGTTCTGGTCCGTTTCCAGGTAGCATGCCTGGGCCAACATCACCGCGACAAAATGGCCGTCTTCCATCGTACCGCAACAGTATGCCGGTTGCCGCTGCGTCGATACCCTCCGGCACTGGCAATCACAGTTATGATGCAGCATTTGCAAACCAAATTCCTGTTGGTAGGCCAGCGGATTTCCAGCCACCTGTGCTCGGCTTCGGCATGCCGCCTCTTGGGGCTGGTCAGGAAGTTAATTCACTGCAGCGCTCAACATATGCACAGCCCGATACGGGAGCAAACAGCTTAAGCCAAAATAACAACAATTACTTCCCACACTTTGTAGCAACCCCTCTATCTCCTCACCCTTACATCTCAACACCGACAAGAAGAGGCCACTTCTCTTCATCTTCTGTGTCATCCAGACCTTTTGGCGGCATACCCTCCCCTACCAGTGAGCCCTCCCCTCCCTCAACATGACTTCGGCCCTCTTTTTTTCTGTATCATAGAGTTGTGGGTTCACAAAACCTTGCTTGGCTTGTGTACCGCTGTTCTTTTGGTGCGATTTCTTTTTTTTCTTTGTTTTTTGTAATGCTGATGGCTTGTTTTAGGACCATCCCCTCCTTCGTCTGGTTTTCGTCGATCTCATCCCAGACAACGTAGGTCGGCATCCTCACGCATCATGTCGTCGGAGCTTGGACGTGAAGACGATGATGACGAGGGAAATGATGGCCCCCTTGACCCCGTTGAGCATGTCCTCCACAGCCCAGGTGGTTCTGATTCGTCCCCAGAAGCGGAAGAGGCTTTCATTCGGCAGATGCAACTCGTTAGGGGCTCTGTATCAACGAAAATGATAGCTTCCAAGCGGACATTGCGGTCACTCGAAAACGTTAAACTTGAAGAGTTATCTGAGGCAGACCGAAGTAAGAGTTCCTCCCATCCATTTGCCTTTCGGGTGGAAGTGAAGCTGACGTGTTTCAGGTTGTGTTATTTGCTACAACGAATATGGCGTTGAAACTCCAGAAGGTATCAATGAGGCACCCCTTCGCTTACCAAAATGCGGGCATATTTTCGGCAACCACTGTATCAAGAAGTGGTTCGAGGATTCGGATAGCTGTCCATATTGTCGAGACAAGCTCCATTCAGAGCCCAAAACACAGCCGGGTGCTTCTGCTAGGGCATTCATGAATATGATGAGAGCTCGAGGCATCAACCTTCAATCTGGGTGCGTACTGGTGTTGAGGTATCAGTTCGTCACTTGATCAATCAGCTGACATATTCAATAGGCTGGCAGGCGGTCCGAACACAGAGGAGGCTATAAGTCGGGCATATATGGCCACATATGGAACCTCGGATCGAAATGCCCCTCCGGTTAGACAATCGATTCCAGCAGGAAGAAGATCGCCGCCGAGAGAAGGAAATGAACGCCAGCAACGTCGACTTCGACCGCGACATAACAATTCAAACACGCGTGATACTTTACCCTTGCCAGAGAATCGCAATCATGCAGTCTCTTTCGAAACGCCTCCACAACCTGTTGCTGTTAGCGTAGGGTTGCCATCAATGCAATCCGAACAGATACCAACGGAAAGGCAGATGTATGACTGGAGAGTGGATTTCGCCCGGACTATGAACAACGCATCAACGACTCCCCAAGAGCGAGGCGAGGAGTTGTCGCTGCAAAATGAGACGCTTCCCCCAATGTTGCCTCCATACCCGGCACAAGACCTCGCAGATCAAGATCCCAGGGTCAGAACATTTCGGAATCCATTGCAAATGCCAAATGGTGTGCCGCTGGTAGGACCAGGAAACGATGAAACTCCACCACCTGTGACTTTCCAAAATAACAGGAATCGGCCTTGGTAGTGCACGGCTTACAACAACTTTAACCGTGTTTCCGGAATAATGGGCAGACGGTATAGAAGCTATTGACTCGTTGAAGTCATGGATTGACTTCAAATGCGAAATGATAGGCGGAAACGGCATGGGAGTTTGCGGGGTATCAAAGATACAAGACCAGGGCGGCATTTGGCACGGTTTGGCGTTGATTTTGAGGATAAGGGCATCATGGAAATTGCGCTAGGGCAAGGAATTCCCAGGAGTGTATTGGTTGATTTTACCTGAAACTGCTTTTATGGGGGCGCAGAGGAAGGATAAAGGGTTCTCTATCATAGGTGACCTATTACCGTAGCGGAATTAGCGATAATCACACGTGAAAGATGTAATATTCAGCACGAACCAATTCGTCACCCGCATTTGCTGTACATACTGTACTTCCACAACCCTGGTTCATGGGAACTGAGAAACAATGGATCGCAATTGCTTGAAAACGCCTGGTTCATTCTCCGCGACCGATACTAGAATAGAACTAGCGCGGCGAGGGGCGAACTCCGCAACAAGAATCGACCGGTCGGAGTTTTTGTTATATCGATGATGCCCGTTGGAACGGCGCAATGTTGAGGACCGACTCGGGGCCATGTGGTGCAATTCCGAGGCGCCCATACATTTCTCTGACGTCTCGAGTCTTGGTATTTCGGAGAGTCTTGAACATTGGAGCATCCCCACCACGTTCAAGATAGACGAATCGCTTATAAGACCATTCCTTGTCGCCGTACCCCCTTGCGACGCGCAACACTCGCTCGTTGCAGGTGTTTTCTTGTATTCAACATTGATACACGCTACTTGACCGTCAACCCCTTTCTTGCCTCCGCAGACAGTGAACCTGGGACGTCATGGGGCTGCCGTGGGAGAACATCACGGGCAGTGCTGTTATTAGCACGCTGGCCCTCGCTTGGGCTCAAGACAATTGGTCCAGATCGCTTCTCTTAGGTCACTTTACAGGACTCTGGATTGCAAGTCTCGCGGTTTGGGGTGTTTGGGCAGTATGGATATATCCGTTATTCGTGTCGCCACTGCGGCATCTTCCTGGACCTTCGGGGAATCACTGGTTCATGGGCCAAGCTAAGAAGATAATGGCTGAGCCTTCGGGTGTACCGATGCGAGAATGGTTTGTGGATTATTTTTCGCATTGTGTACCGGTCTGGGAATAAAGTGCTGACAATCGAATCGCATCTAGGGCCACTGAGATTCCCAATGATGGCCTGATCTGCTACCGAAGTTTCTTCAATCAAGAAAGGGTTGTGGTATGCTCCACCAAGGCATTGGCTGAGGTGCTTGTCACAAATAGCTATGCCTTCCCAAAGCCCAGTCACTTCCGATGGTCTATCGGCCGCATCCTTGGAGTTGGCATCTTGCTTGCTGAAGGTGAGGAACATAAGATGCAGCGTCGCAGCTTGACGCCTGCGTTCGCCTTTCGCCACATCAAGAATTTGTATCCTGTGTTTTGGCGCAAGGCCAGGGAGGTGACACGGACAATGATGGCAGAGTTTGGCCAGAATGAAGAGACCCAGGTAGAGATATCCAGTTGGGCATCACGAGCAACACTTGATATCATCGGTCTTGCTGGGATGGGACGAGACTTTGGCGCCATTCAAAACCCGGAGAATACCCTCGCCCAAACATACAAGCAGATATTCAAACCCTCTCGCCAAGCTCAGATTCTGGCTTTTATCGGCATGCTGGTCCCCATGGAGTTTATCACCAAGCTACCTTTCCGCCGGAACGAGGACATTGCCAAAGCAGCCAGCGATATCCGGGCAATTTGCCGAGACCTTATCCGGGAGAAGAAGGCCAAGCTGGCTAATAAGGAGCAAGCCGATGTTGATATACTGTCGGTAGCTCTTGAGAGCGGTGGTTTCACTGACGAGAACCTAGTTGATCAGCTCATGACATTCCTCGCTGCAGGACACGAGACAACAGCATCGGCCATGACTTGGGCAATTTATATGCTCTCACGATACCCCGATATTCAGACCAGGCTCCGGAAAGAAATACGCGAGCGTTTACCGTCTGTGGATTCAGATGTCGAGATCACTAGTCTCGACATAGATCGTATGCCATACTTGAACGCCGTGTGCAGCGAGGTTTTACGATATTACGCTCCCGTGCCGCTGACAATGCGCGATGCTGCTTACGACACTACGATTCTCGGCCACCCGGTCCGTCGCGGCACACGCATCGTCATCGTGCCATGGGCTACACATTTTGACCATGACCTTTGGGGTCCTGATGCAGACCAGTTCAACCCGGAGCGATGGCTCCCATCAGGCGGGGAGGGCGGCGCGGCTGACCGTAAGGCGGCGAGTGGAGGAGCAAGCAGCAACTACGCGTTTTTAACGTTCCTACACGGACCCCGAAGCTGCATTGGGTCCAGCTTCGCTAAAGCAGAGTTTGCGTGCCTCCTTGCGGCATGGATTGGGCGCTTCGAGTTCACGCTGGCGAACCCTGAGGAGATGGACGAGAAGAAGGTGGAAATTCGGGGCGGTGTAACGGCCCGGCCCGCTAAGGGGATGCATGTCAAGGTTAGGGCTGTGAGCGGCTACTGATACGATGAACGGATTTCATTGTATCTTATGAAATGGGTCTTTGGTGTATAATGCACGGCATGTTTGGTTGATATGGGATTACGTTACATAGGCGCAGTTGGATCAAATGGTGCATGTGTAAATCGGGAGATTCGCGAGGAGGTTGGGGAGGTGGATACGACATTGCTCAGTTGTTCCCTCACAAGCTTCCATACTCGTGTTAGTCAACGGGTAACAATGGAACAGGTCGTTGGTCTTTGAGACAGCATGCAACCTATCGGCATTGCCCGTAACCTAATACAATACATGAAATCTTATTAAGACATAAGCTCTATGTATATTACCGAGACAAATTTGGTATGACCTCTTGGCAAGTAATCGAAGACGTAGACGATTCCTCCTCAATTTTCGATACTGTACAGGGTAAACCTGGCATCCTGTAACAATGAACGCTGCACGTGTGACTGCAGATGACTGCCAGCTGGCAATGGAAAGAATGGATCTCTGAAGTGGATATGACGCTGGCGCTAACCAATGTGTGGCGGCCTGGATGAGGGTCGATGCTGCTGAAGCAGTTTAATTAAAGAGTCGATGTCTGCAAAATCAGGCCACACTTGGCAAACTTGAAGCTTGTCTCTTACAACCCATTGAAATCCATGACAATACTCGCCTAACATTTTCAACCGAGCAAGCCAAGTCTTGAGAATTAGCGCTCAGGCCTCCGTGCCTAAAGGTTCAGCGTTCAGAACGACAGATCCAATCTTGGACCCGCCCTCTGTTCCCATCCAATCTTAGCCAACGACGGAGCACATCCCCAGCCACCGCCTGTTTAGCGGGCCGCGACGAACGGGGCCCCCATGAAAGCTGGCGACGAGCTCCCTAAACAAAACACCATCAAAACATCATCCTTAAAAAATTCCCCTCCTGATTCGCAACGCCGATAGACCGTAGACCGGCGCAATGCAGCGAGATAATCGCTCTCGGGACCCCGAGGGCTCTCGCCGCCGGTGGTACGAGTCTCGCGATCGCGACTCAAGAGACCAGGGAGATTCGCGTCAGCAACCCCTACCACCACAACACACACAGTCGTTGCCGCTACAGCAATCACAATACCCGCAACAACCATACCAGCAACCGTATCAACAACACCACCAGCAACGACAATATGATCCGCAACGTTATGACCAATCTCCAATGTACCAACAGTCACAGCAACATCAATTTCCGCCACCTCCCCAACAGTATCAACAACCGCAACCCTACTCCAACGCGCCGCCTCAGTCGATGCCCGCATATAACGACCCTTATCAGCCGCAGAATAACCCGCAACGACCGCAGACGCCTTCGAGTATCTTTTCATCTTCTAGCGACACGTCGACATCACTGCTAGACATCTCGCGATATAAGGACACAAAACAATTTGGCGGCGTTTTCGGCACTTTTTTCAAGGCACCTTCAGAGCGTGTGAAACAGCGTCTTCACAAGAAAAAGAAGCCAAAGCGTCGCGTTCTTTACTTTGGCAACTCTTCGTCCTCTTCCGTAAACTCCGATTTGGCCTATGGACAGGGATATCTCAGACAGCCCAAGAGCCGTACCCTTAGCCCCCGAAGCCAAAGTCGTGCCTCCGGTCAAGGATACGCATCTGCTTCAGGCAATGGACCCAGTCATGGACATCGAAGACGTAGCTCTGGAGGCTCCGATCGCGCACAGCGACCGATCCCCCGGAAGAAAACCGCTGACGAGGAGATCATGGCTCTTGGCCAACAACTCTCTGACCTAGCGCGCCGGTCCAAGGAAGATGAACAGCGCCACTCCAGTAAAGGATCAGGTAAGGGCAAAGCGGCAGCCCTGGGGCTTGCAGCTGGTGGGGCGGGTGCGATCATGGCTTCTCGATATGGTCGACAGCAGCACCGTTCCCGGGGACTAGGTAGCTCCAAGCATCGCGTCGACTCTTCGAACGACGACTCGGACTGGGAAGATGCCTCAGACGACGACGAATCGTCCAGCAGTGACGACGCAGGCTCAGCTGCCGACTCAGAGCTTGCATATGGGACCGTTGGCGAGTCTATCAAGCCTGCAGTCGGAGCTGCTGCAGCCGCTGGGAGTGCCGCAGCTGCCGCAGCCATGGCTGGCTCTCGAATTCCCTCGGGCTATAGCTCGACCTCAGAATACCGACGATACGGAGACAGAGGATCTATTGTTGATCCCCGACTCTTCGGTCCTTATAACTCTCTACGAGGTTCGATCAACACTCCGTGTGGCTTCCAAGATGAGGAACAGGCCGCTGCATACCGCCGTGATTCTGGCACTTTCCAACCAGGAGGACCCATTCAAATGCGGGACGTGTACCCTGCTCCTGCCTCTGACCCCAACCGGTTTGACACAGAACGATTCTCTGGGTCCGTTTCACGCCACGATTCGTCAGTTCGACCTGCGCCAGTCCCTATACAACAGCCCGTTCCAAAGGTACCTGTATCTTCAAAGGTCTATAACGCTGAGAAGTTTGAGGATGTAAGTCGCAAGGAGTCTCGCCAGCACCGATCTGAACAGCCTGACGAGAAGGGCTGGGGCGGAGCTGCTACCGCTGGCCTTGCCGCAGCAGCAATTGGCGCGGCTATGGCATCCTCATCATCCACGCGTAAGGACAGTCGCGAGTATCGTAAGGAGGAGAAGCGTGACCGCGATGACCGAGACCGCCGAGAGCGAGAGCAGATCGACCTGGAGCGCCAGCAAGCCCTAGAAGTGGAGCAGCAAAAACTCAAGGAGCTCGAGCGTCAAAAAGCTCAAGAACTAGAACGTTACAGAACCCAGGATCCTGAACGCCAAAAGATTGACTGGGAACGACAACTGGCCCATCACACCGAGCGGCAAAGATCACTCGAAGATGAGCGTGAACGAAACGTGAAATGGGAACGTGACTATCGAGAAGCGGAACCCGAGCCTATTTACCCCAAGTATAATGATGACCGAAAATCTTCACGACATGATGATCATGACGATACCCCCAAAGATAGAAAGGAGAAGAAGAAGAAGGAGAAGAGAAAAGCCGATATTGTAGTTGAGCCTCAACGCGATCAGAATGAAGGTGGAACATTCCGTATTGAGCATGGGCCAGAGTTTGAGGTAACTCGTGAACCCATTGTTCAAGCTGAGAGCAGCGAGCGAAGTACTATTCGAGACGGTCGCGAACTCCCCCTACCGACCGGTGCAGGCCATCAGGCTATTACGGAGCCGGCTCAGTCTACTCACCAGGTTATTGATCCCTTCCAATACCAGGTCTCAGATGATGCCTTTACCATGTCTCAGACGACCACCCCCCGACGACCTCTTACACCAAACGTTGTCACCATTGAGCGCGAGCCAAACTTTGACGATTCTCCGCCAAGGACTTCTGCGGCTGACGCTCGCCTAAGCCGTCGCGACTCGTTCGAGATTGAGCGCATGGTTGAGGACTACCGACGGGAATCTCAAGGACCATCGCAGTACCGTGACCCTCGAAGTGGCCATGAGTATGAAGAGGAGGAGCATGAAGCCAAGTCTATTCTCGATAAGGCCAAGCACGCTACCATTCCTGTCGCCGCAGCTGCAGTCGCGTCCGCAGTTGCGGTTGAGCACGAGCGTTCTCAAGAGCGTCGAAACGCCCAACATGCCAAGGACAGATCGCAGGACAGCCCAAGAGGTCGCAAGGACGCCGTCCAGGAGGAAGCAGACCGATACTACCGCGAATCCAATATTGCCCGAAAGATTGCTTCCGATGAGCTGCGATCACGCAGCGCTTCTCCCGAGAGATCCGTGGTTGACAAGTGGCAAGAACACAAGAACGAATCGTTCACCATTGTTACACCACCAACTATGGAAGAAGACAAGCACCTGGAGAAGAACATCTTTGAGGGCCCTGACGCAGACGTGAAGATTGATAACAAGATCTACCCTCGAGAAGAGCGTCGTTTCCGTAACCTTGGCGACAATTCTACTGCCCTTGTTTTGAGAGCAAGGGAAGCTTCCCGAGAGCGGCCTGTTTTGAACCTGATCTATCCTACTCCTGCGACAAGCCGTCAACCCACCCCGGCTCCTGAGGAGCGAAAGACAAGAGATGTGGTTGAGGAAGCTTCTGCACCCGAAGATGTTATTATCGGTCCCAAAGGCGAGATCATTTCCGTTAGCGAACCAGTTTCTACTGCCAAGTCTGTGACCTGGGGTGAAAACGAGACAAAGAGCTTCGAGGTGGATTCGCCAGAGAATCGAAGCGATTCTGACAACTACTTCCCTCATGATAAATCTTCTGACAAGTCCCTCGACAAGTCTTCTGACAAGCCTTCCGACAAGCCCCGACCCAAGCTGAACAAGGCGAGCCGATGGGGTATACTCGCCGCGGCCTTGGCCGGTAGCAGTGCCGAACCAAACAATGAGCCTGACGTTGCAGTTTCGTCTAAGGAAGAATCGGACATCCCTAGGAGTTACTCAGATGAAGCAAACCGAGATGTTTCTGTTCACAGAGCTGATGTTTTCGGCGATGATGCGAATCGCGAGCCACCGGTTCCCGGACCTAAGCCTGCGAGCCCACACCCTGAACAAATGCCTGGTGGCTACGCTGATGACTTGGAATTTGCCGCTACGCTTGCCGCTGGTCTGAAGGATACTGGTTTCAACCCCGACATCGTCATCGATGACCCTTCCTACAGCCGACGCGACTCACCTCCAGGCGTCCAAGAGGCAAACGGCGACTCTCACGCCGGCACTAACGGTAATGCTTGGTACAAGCGCCCCTATGCTGAGGTTGTTCCTGACCCAGTTGACGCCAATGCTCCAAAACTTTTGCCTGAGCAAGGCTTTGTTCTTGGAGAGGTTGAAACTCCTCAGGAAAAGACATATTTACCCTACATGCCTTACGAAGGCCAGCGTGACATCAAGCCCGATTCGCCAAAGCCCGAAGACGTACCGCTCCCTGAGAACACCTCGGATATCTCAAAATTCAGCAAACGAGAACAGCGCAAGCGAGACAAGTCCGATGTCGTTGTTGTTCAGGATGATGGGAAGATTGAGAGCATGAAACCAGAGCCCTCACCTTCACGGGAGATCGGTGAGCAGGTGTGGGAAGACACTACTCGGAAGAAGGGCAAGAAGGATCGCAAGAACCGCGAGTTCGACGATGACATGAGCTCGAGGGTTTCTGCCCCTATCGACTACTATAACGCCAGTCCTTCGAGGGACGTGCCGGCCAGAGATGCCAAGTCTGACCTTGGCTGGGACGCTCCTCGTGATGAAAGTCGTAGCCGCGGTTTTGACGCTGCCGATATTGCAAAGGTGGCTGTGCCCGCCCTTGCCCTTGGTGCTCTTGCATCTTCTTCCAGAGATACCCCCTCCCGAGATGTTCGTTCTGACGACGAGCGGGATACTTCCAAGAAGTCACGGAAGCAGCGGAACGATGATGACTACTACTATGATGATAATTCTCGCGTCTCTGCACCCGTGAAGTCCTCTCATCACCGACATTCATCTCGAGACGTTTCGTCCCGAGATGTGCGATCTGACGATGAATGGGAAGACTCCAAGCGTTCAAGAAAGCACAGGAAGGACCGTGACTCTCGTGACGACGATAAATCTCGAAGCTCCACGACCTTGGACCCCATTGACTATCGATCATCAAGGAAAGGATCATCCAGAGATCCCTCAAGGGACAGGTCCAGGGACCGTTCAAGGGATAGAACAAGAGATCGCTCAAGAGATCGGACGAAAGATAGGTCTAGGGATCGAACCAGAGACAGGTCTAAGGATCGAACCAGAGACAGGTCTAGGGACCGAACCAGAGACCGATCACGAGACCGATCCCATCACAGAAGGTCTGATGATGAAGGAGAGAGGCCAAGGAGGTCGAAGCGCGATTCTTACGGTTATGACTCGCCCACCCGATCACTGGCAGCTTCTGAAATCTCGGTTGGCAGTTCTAGCAGCAAGAAAAGTAAGAGATCGAAGCGGAGAAGCGGGACCGAAGAGGATTTCGATGATTCTAGAGACAGTCCATCACACCGAAGACGCGAATTTTTTGACGACCGGGACGTAAGTTCTGTTGTATCCGAATCCCGTGGAGATGACCGCCGACGTGAGAGCGGACACCGACGAAAGTCTTCCCGATATGATGACGATGACGTGAAGTCAGTCGCTTCTATGCCCGGCTCATCCCGCCGGGATAACGAGTACAAAGAACGCAGAGCTCCAGAGAAGCGATCTAGCAGTAGCGTGCTTTCTTCCCTCTTCAAATCACGCAAGGACAAGAAGGATTCTTTTTTAGATAATGCCGACACCCTTGGCGCGGGTGTCGGCTTAGCGGGTGCAGCGGCCGTTATTGCGTCTGATGCTGCTCGCTCCAACGCCGCCGAGCCTCCATCAGATCAAGAGCATGATGCCTTGCGTGATGGTCGCCGCCGCGCGCGAAGCTATGAAATGGTTGACCCCGAGGTTGTGCCCCGCGTCATCAAACCCGCCATTGATCCTCAATATGGCGACCTTCTTCCTTTACCCCCTAGCGAGCCTTCTAGCCCTACTTCTTCTGGCCCCGAGGAGTTGCCTGCTCTTCCTGATAGTCGACCCGATACTCCTCCTGAGGAGCGCATCGTTCGACGAGATTCTTGGGCAGCTCATCAGCGACGTCGGAGCGCGTTTGATACGCCTACTAAGTCACCTAGCCGAACTGCTGTTCCCATCGCACTTCGTCTTGGCAACAGGTCAAACCCAGCCTCTCCTGTTGGCTTTAAGGCGTCTCCGGCTGGCTCCCCTGTGACTTCTTATTCAGATGCCACAGTCATGTCGAGGCGAGCAGCTCGGCCAACATCCTGGGATAGCACCCGTGAGATCATGCCTTTGTATCTTCTTGAGCACTCCCGTCATGCTCAACCCACGACCGGATCAGCCCTCCCCGCGCTGCCACCCAGTGAGCCCAGCGAGTCTTCTGCAAGGAACTCACCCGAACCCGAGTCTAACTTCCACAAGCGTCATGACGATTATTTTGGTCCTCCATTTGAATACGCCGAGCCTGATCTTCGTATTGATACCGGCCTATCTGAACAGTTCCCCAAGGAAACCATCGCAGAATCTCAAGAAACCACTCCTCGCGCCGAATTCATGCCCACGCTCCCAACCTCATTGCCCTCTGAAGCTGCTGACGAGACTGCAAAGGAGCCTACGACTCCTCTGCCGGTTCCTGTTGAGTCTACCAGCAAGGACATGGGTAATGACCTGTACTCGGCCACACCCTCACCACTGGATGCTGCTGCCATGGCTGTTCCTGCTGCTTTGGCTGCTTCCGCCCTCTTCGGAGGCGAGGATCGCCCCGAGCAGCCTGCAGAGAATACAGACAACCTCACTTCTGCTGACGAGCATTTCTCCGATGCTATTGAGGGTCGTTCAGTGCAGACCTCACCTGGAGAAGATGTTCCAAATTCTCTCCTGGCTGGCTTTGATACAGAACCTACTTCTCACCCTGCTGTCGAGTCTCGTACTGAGCCAACGACTGAGCCTATCCCTACGTCTGTCGAGGAGCCTACTGTCGAGGAGCCTGTTGTCGGGGAGCCCATCGTCGAGGAACAAATCGACGCACCCAAACCAATTGTTGAAGATGCTTCCGAACCAACTAATGAACCTGTTTTTGAGGTGTCCACTGGAAAGCTTGAGGATAAACAACCTGTTGACCGATCCCTTGAATATGCGGTTGTCGAGCCTCTGAGCGAGGAACCAACCCGAGATTTAACGACAGAGCCCATCGTTGAGGATGTTACGACACAAGCTATGGAACCAGCTCCCCAAATGACTGATAGGCCACTAACCGAACCCGTTTTGGACGTTGTCCCTGAGATAGTTGAACCTTCTGATGAGCCAGCGGCTGAAGCTGCCGGTGAGGTTTCTCGCGAGATTCCTGAGTCTAGCAAGGAGCCGGATAGCACGCCTTTTACTGAACCTCCTATCGAGCATGTGACAACAAATGGCCCTACCACTGAGCCTGCAACTCAGCCTACAGAGGAGAAGACTGAGGACCTGCCTCGCGAGGTTGACGTGGCCGTTACAACATCCACTGCTGATGCTGTCGTTGAGCCGCAACAGGAACCCGTTTCTGAGACTTCCCATGAGCCTACCCCTGCAGTAGTCGAAGCACCTGAGGAGAGACCAGCAGAGCCTGTTGCTCAGCGTGCAGAAAACGAATTCACGACCGAAGAGTGGGATAACATGAGTGGTAAGGACAGGAAGAATATGAAAAAGAAGCTCAAGAAGAAGGGACTTGAACCGGTCATCCAAAACTCCTTTGACATTGCAGCCCCTGAAGTAGAGGTCAGTAAGGACGGACACACTGCTCTAAGCGAGGAGACTACTGCCAAGGACGAAACTTCTGAAGTAAAGCCGGCTGCCCCGGAGACCGAAGAGCCTGCCGAATCAGTACCTCAACCCACCGTCGAGACATCTACCACTCCCGTAGCTGTTGATGTTGCGGAGCCTGAGATCTCCGAAAAAGAGCAGCCCGCAACTAGCGAGGTTGGAGAGCCCTCTAAGCCCGTAGACGAGATTCCGCCAACCGAGCCAGAACCCGCCACCAAACAAGAGCCAGAAAGCACTGCGAAGGAACCTGAAGTTGCCAATGAGCATGCGGTGCCTGCGTCCGAGCCTGAGCCTTCTGCTGAGGCCGAAGTTGTCCCGTCAGAAGATATACCCAAGTCCCCTGTAATCAGCACAGAGAAGACCATCGAAGAGCCGGCACAGCCTCAGTCCAAGAGCAAGAAGAAAAAGAAGAAGGGCAAGACACCGCAAACTGTGGAGGAGGAACCGACCTTCGTTGAACCTACTGTTATTGAACCCGAAGCTCCTGCTCCAGCCCCTGAAGCTGACAAAGACGCTTTCGATGCCTGGGCAGAGCCAGATGCTCTGGTGGAACCCCCCCCAGAAACTCCCGCTGAACCCCCCGTAGAGACTGCTCTTGAACCTTCGGACGCCCCTGCCGAAAGTGCTGCTGAAGCTGCCACGGAACCGCTACTAGATGTTCCAGCTGAGCCAGCTGTTGATGCAGATGCTTTCGATGCCTGGGCCCAGCCTGACGCCACTGTTAAGAATGTTGACATCCCTCAACAAGTTCCAGACAA
Organism: Fusarium sp. MBC 119; assembly: GCA_030411635.1. NCBI lineage: Eukaryota > Fungi > Ascomycota > Sordariomycetes > Hypocreales > Nectriaceae > Fusarium > Fusarium sp. MBC 119. The sequence goes on along the minus strand of JAPERM010000042.1, from coordinate 661,817 downwards.
GCCAACAGCTCTTTCTGAACCGACTCCTGAAACGACCACTGAGTTAATGCAGGATGACACTGCCACTACTCCGAAGTCAAAGAAGAAGAAAAAGAAGAAGAAGGGCGCTAAGGCTGAAGATGAATCAGTTGCTGATGATCAAGAGGCGTTTCCACCGGAGGAGCCTCTTCCTGTTGCGGAAGACCAAGCCAAGGTCCCGCCCGAAGAAGTAACTAAAGAACTGACTGAGGAAACGTCTGCCCCGCCCGTTGAGACCGAACCTGAGCCTACCAATGCCATGCAAGTCGACGAGGCTTCAACATCGCAGCCCATCGAGCCACCCACGAAGGATGATGGTAATCAACTAGCTGATCCTGAAGACTCACGTCTTCCTGCTCAAGCTTCCAAGCCCAAGGATTCGTCCGGCAGCGGCACCGATTCTTCCCCTCAAGATGTTCAAAAAGATGGTCAGAGCCAGAGATTCTACCCATTTGCTCCACGCATGCGTCCTACTACTGTAGGGATTTCTGCGTTTGGGTCAGCTTTCAAGAAAATGTGGGGAGGATCTCGCGACCAACCGAAGGAAGATATCACTTCGAAAGAAGCCCAATCTGATGTCGCGCCACCCGACGCTCAAGCCCAGCCTGAGATGCAGGTCACTGCGAAGTCAGGGGCTGCTGATGTCAAGCCTGATGTTCCTCCTACAGGCCCAGACCCGGATGTTACTGCCGACAGCGCAGCTCCAACTACATTCGAGTCTCATGTTTCTGAGCCGCTGTTCTCCCAAGGAGATGCGCTGGCTGAGGAGTCCCAGGCAACTACTATTGAACTGGAGCCTTCTCAGGTTGACGAACCAACCAATATCGCTGACGACTCGAGCCGTGATATTCCTGTCGAGGAAGAACTGTTGCCCACTAATGAAAAACAGCCTACCGAGACAAGTCAAGAGGACACAGCAAAGCCCATTGGGACTAAGCCTGACCAGGTCGTTGAAGAGGAAGCCACCAAGACAGCCGAGAATGATGAGACGAAGCCAGTCGAGGAGGGTGCTGAAAATATTGAGGGCGATGCCGCTGGTTCTAAGAAGAAGGCCAAGAAGAACAAGAAGAAAAAGAAGAACCAGGCTAGTCAGGAGGAGACCACCCCAGAGGAGGCCAAGGATACAATCAAGCAGGACCAGGTTGCGCATGAAGCCACGGCTGAACAACCTACGCCAGTACCTACCGAAGCGGCCACTGAAGCTACCACCGAGACACTCACCGAGACGCCCACCCCAGCCCCTGCGGACGAAGTTTCTCATAACGTTGCAGAAGAACTGAAGCCTGAAGACAAGCCGAAGTTCGATGCAACCCCCGTGGATGAAACCCCTCAGGATGTTGTAGAGGAGACTGAGCATGATGTGCAACCACAACTCGATACAGCTTTTTCACATGAAGTTCCCCAAGAAGTTTCGGAGGAGCTTAAGCCTGAAGACAAACAGCAGCCCGATACCGCCCCTACAAATGAGGTTTCGCTTCACGCCACAGAAGAGCTTAAGCCTGAAGATAAAAATCAGCTCGACGTAGCCCCTGCAGATGAAGTTACGATGGAGACCAAGCCCGAAGACGAACAGCAGCCTGATACAATCCCCATGGATGAAGGTTCTCAAGACGTCACAGAGGAGCCTAAGCTTGAGGACAAACAGCAGCTCGATACGCCCCCGACAGTTAACGTTTCTCGCGACGCTGCAGAAGAATTCAAGCCTGAAGATGAGCCGCAGCACTATGCAGGCCCCGCAGATCAGGTCACAGAGGAGATCAAGCCCGAAGACAAACATCAGCTCGATGTAGCCCCTGCGGATGAAGTTACGGTGGAGACCAAGCCCGAAGACGAACAGCAGCCTGATACAATCCCCATGGATGAAGGTTCTCAAGACGTCACAGAGGAGCCTAAGCTTGAGGACAAGCAGCAGCCCGACATGCCCCTCGCAGATGAACGTGCAGAGGAACTCAAGCCTGAAGACAGACCACAACTCGATACAGCCCTCGCGGATGAAGTAGCAGAGGAGGCTAAGCCTGAAGACAAATCACAGCCTCCCGCGGGTGAAGTTTCTCATGATATTGCAGAGGAACCCAAGCCTGAAGATAAATCACAGCCCGCTGACAAGTTAGCTGAACCCGAGTCCCTCGATGATCTTTCTACTGAGAAGCTGGTGGATGAGCCAGCTCCCGAGCAACCAGTCCAGGCCTCCGAACAAGATGCCGCCAAATCTTCTACTGATGAACCTTCGGCTCTAGAGGTCTCAGATGCAGAGCGAGCTGCCAAGGAAGCCAAGGAATCTGAGGAGAAGGCTGCTCGTGAAGCAGAAGATGCCGAGGCAGCAAGCGAGAACGCAGAGATCGCAAGCCTTCTTGAAAAGAAGTCTAGGAGGCCCAAGGGTCGCCTTCTCAAGAAAGACCAAACACGACTCACTGCCCTCGAAGAGAGTGCTGCCAAGAGGGCAGAAGCTCGAGCGGCCCGTGAAGCTGAAGAACAGGTCACTAAGGAATCAACGGATGCTGCTATTTCCGAAGTCCCCGCCCCGGAGTCTTCTGAAGTGGATGTTGCATCACGAGAACCCGAAGAAACTCGCGCTGTAGACGCTACTCATGTTGGCGAGGAACCCGCTACTGAGAAGGAGCCTGGCATGAGCGAAGTCCAGTCAGGTGAAGTTCCTACTGAGGGTGAAACCAAGGATGCTGGTCACTCGACTGAAGGCACCGAAACTCTGGAATCTTCAGAAGTAGCAGTGCCCGAGAAACCCGAGGATAGCCACGAGACCGTTGAAATGACCCCGACTGATACACTGCAAGATGCTCCTGTTGAAGATGAAGCTACGGAACCGGCGAGCGGCAAGAAATCGAAGAAAAAGAAGAAGAGGAAGTCTGTCTCTTTTGCCGAGAATGGGGAAGCTCAGGGCGAAGCAACAGAGACCGCTGAGCCCTCGGTCTTGGTATCTGAGCCCGAACAGCTTGATCAACCTACTACTAGCACTGAGGAAGTACCTGCCACCGAAGAGCCTCCTCAAGTCCCAGCTGTGGAGGACACGCCGGCCGATGTGCCATCTACGGAGACTGAACCAGCTGAGGTTCCCATCTCAAGCGATCCCATGGAGCCCCCTGTCGACACTGCAGCTGCTGAAAACCATCCTGAAGGAACACCGGATGCTGTATTGGATGACGCCGAGTCAGAGGCCCCATCCGAGAAGAAGAGCAAGAAGAAGAAGAAAAAGAAGAAGAACGCTTCTGCCTCGGATGAATTGGAGAAGCAGCCCGAAGCCGAGTCTTTGTCTCAAGAGACCACTGAATCTACGCCCAAAGACTCGACCTCTGAAGACGCCAAGGATACTACCTTGCAGGAAGCATCCCCTGACGCTTCTAGTCAGGTCGAGCAAGGTGGCGCCGAGCCCTCAGAGGCTCCTCGTTCCGAAGAGGGAGCCGTACCTGTCCTGGACCCGGAAGCCATGAACATTGCCCCCAAGCTTGACCTAGAAAACGATAAGCAGACACGGCCAGCTGATGTCGAGATCCCCGTAGAAACCCCCCCCGTCCAGGAACCAGAGCCAGCCGTTGAGGCCGCCAACACGCCAGATGCCGTAGCTGCCGATCAGCCCCCCACCGAAGAATCTGTCTCGAACGTTGAGGATCCCGACTCCGCTGCTGCCGCGAAACTGTCTAAGAAGGAAAAGAAGAAGAAGAAAAAAGCAGAGAAGAAGAAGGCCGCTCTCGAAGAGACCCCAGAGCCTGAGTCTAGTCTTGCGAACCCTTCTGAAGAAGTCGGAGCTGCGCCCCAGCCTGATACCACCGATTCCCCGGCCGAAAACCCCACAGATCCTAGCGATGAAACTCCCAAGCAATCCGAGACAAACGAAAATTCCAACGCAGAGACCACTTTGGAGAACGAACTTGTTACTCCAGCCGACGATACCAAAGCACCGGAAACCGGTAATTCCGAACAACTTCCTAGTGAAGAACCAGCTGGTCCTGAAGACGAGCGGGGTGGGTTTAGCCTCAGTCAATCCCAGACCGACCAAAAGAAGAAGGCTAAAGACAACGATTTTGAAATCCTGCAGGACCCCAAGAACAACCGTCCAGCGGAGCCGGAGCCGAATCCGGATCCGGAAAAGCAGGACGCCGCCGCCGCCGCCGTGGATGAGGCTAAGAGCCTAGGATTTTCCGAGGGTACAAAACGGGAGGAGGACAAGAGCATGGCTGGTGATCTTGAAGCCCCTGTTGAGCCCGAGACAAAGCTGGAGCCGGAATCGGAACTGGGAAAGGAGAAGCTGGAAGACGATAAGGAATTTGCTGGCCTGTCCAAGAAACAGATCAAAAAGTTGAAGAAAGCCAAAGCTCTGGCTGCCTTGGAATCCTCAGCCGAACCAGAGACGCCAAAGCAAACCGGAACCTCCCAGGAGGAAACAGCGGAACCTGCGGCTGAGACATCCGCCGAGGCAGACAATGAGCTTGGCTCCAAGATTGAGAATGAAACACTCCTCGAGACTGAGGAGACTGTACCTATAGTTGAGCCTGACATTCAAGCTGAATCAAAGTCCGAAACTGAGATTCAATCTGTGGACAACCCCGATACTCAATCATCTGCGGCTGAGCCAGCTGCTGCTGAGCCCAAAGCTGATGCCGACTTCCAAACGTCAAAAGTCGAGTCTGAACAACAGACAACGTCCGAACAGGATATTATCGTTCCTGAGCCGGAGGTTGAGTCTGGAGACAAGAAGGCAGCCCTCGAGAAGGGATCAAGTACTAATACCACAGCCGAGCAGGAACTTGTAAAGGAATCAGACGTCCAGCCGGAACATCTAGCTGCACCAACAGAAACATTCGGAGAGCCCGCTGAAGCTATCGAAGCCCCTAGCCCGGCCGTTGAGACAGAAGCAGAACCTGTTGTCACAACCAAGCCAGATGCCCTCGAAGAGCCTAACAAAGATTCCTCATCTCTTTCGAAAAAGGAGAAGAAAAAGCGCAAGACAGATATTGAGGCCCCTGAGGAATCTGAAGTCCCAAATGGCGCTGAGCCTGTCCACCCAGTTGAAGACCTGCCAGCCGGTACCCTTCTCGAAGCTGCGGGCAAACATGTTCCTGAGCAGGCCGTTGACGATAAATCCGAGCCTGATTCGCAGCTTTCCAGACGTCCCATTGAGCCCACGACTAGGGTCGAGCCTGCCACGGCAGACATGGGTCCTGGACTTGAAACCGAAAAGGCGAACTCAGAACCTGCCCATGAACCTCGTGATTTGACCCCAATTACTGCTGAACCCATCCCACAGGAAGTGCCTCCCTCCTTGACGTTTGAACCTGCAACAGAGTCTATCGAACAGAAGGTTGAGGATACCGAGTCTTTGGCGAAACCGCTCTCCCCTACGCCAGTAACTGCCAACCAACCCACTAAGCCCATGGAGCTAACAACCAAGGCTGCCGAGCTTACGGTGGCCGGCGAAGAATTTCAGCAAGATGGACTACCTGTTCGATCAGTGCCACCCGGCGCTCAAAAGGACGAGGATACTCGTCCTCTCGAGACCGAGGCCACACCTGCTGCCCAGCCTGTTGAGATCCAAGCAGAGCCAGGTAAAGACGCTAAGGAAGCAACTGCGGGCCTGTCTAGAACGGAGAAAAAGAAGCTCAAGAAGAAGCTGAAAAAGGAAAAGGGTGCAGACTTCGAGGAGCCTGAGGAGCCAAACAAGCGTGCTGATGTCGACTCGGTCCTGGACCCTGCGATTGTAGGCGATTCAGTTATCCCCACAGATCAATCCGAAGCTACAAAGCCACTAACAGAGACATCACCTTTGACCCAGCCTGCCATTGAAGATGCTCCCACGTCCGAACAAGGGGCAGCCCCAAGATCCTCTGATTCTCCTCAAGCCGGCGCTCTAACCGAACAAGACACCGCGCCGGAGCCTGCTATTAGCGTACCAAAGGAAGAGATGCCGCAGGCTGATTCAACTGAGGAAAGGGCCCAAGAATCTCTGTTCCAACCTCAACACAAAACGGCTATAACTGACCCTGCTCCTGTGGCAGCTGCACCCGAAAACGAGCCAATGACGGGGGATGTTAGAGATGATCGAAACCCTGAACTGTCTGAAGAGGTCTACGAAAAGAGGGACGATGAGGGCCCTGCAATCGCCAACGGAGAAGTGTCGGAAGCACAAAAGGCGACCAATGACTCAACTCCGCCTCAACCTGAGGCTTTGAAACCAAGTGCCCCTTATGACATTACTGCATCCGCTGGGGCCCTGCCTGGTTCTGCTACTGATGTGACGGAGCCTGCCAGCAAGAAAGAGCCAGAGAAGCCTGCTCAACAACGTGCCGAGAATGAGTTTACCACCAGAGAATGGGAGGCTCTCACCGCCAAGAATAGGAAAAACATTAAAAAGAAGTTCAAACAGCAGGGTCTTGAACCCGTCGTCAAAGACTCCTTTGAACCAACTGCTTCTACTGGCGAAGTCTTCCCCCAAGCTGTTTTTGAATCAGCTCCTACCGAGTCTCGGATCGAGCCTGAAGCAGCGGCTCACGAAATCGCCGATGGTATGATCAAACCCGCAGCCGAAGCTGGCGAACAGCCCAAGCGAGGAGTGGAGACAACGCCAAAAAAACAGGATGAGCCTGACCTCAACATCGTTGACAGCCACGTGGTCATCGGTGCAGACAAGGATTCCAACGCCGCTGGTGGACCGGAGGAGCCAATCGAGTATGCAACGAAAACCGTACCTGAACCAGAACCTGTTGCTCTTCACGTCCAATCTGAGCCTGGCACCAAGCCTGCGGTTGAAGCTGCGATGGATCAACAAGAAGCGTTGGCTGACGAGCCTGGTCTGTCTAAGAAGGATAAGAAGAAGAGGAAGAAAGAGGCTAAGAAGAAAGCTGAGGATGACTTCATCGCCTCGGCTGAAACTCCAACCGCGGCCGAAATTACTCAAACTGCCGAAGAGAACAATTTTACATCTAAAGTGCAAAGACCCGGTACGGAAGGAGTCGAGCAAAGAGCACAAGAGGAGGCTGGGAAAGAAGTGGACGTTTCTTTACCGGCTGAAAGTGGAAATATTCAAGAACCCGGCACTGATGCTACTACTATCAGCACGACTACACAGCTCGAGGCCGAAACGTCACCAGAACGCAATTTGGCTCCACAAAACCCAAGCGAGGCGCCAGCTGATAAACATACGGAACCCCCATCAGTCGGGGCAGTCACAGAAACCAGGGAGGTGCTAGGAACCCAGGCAGACCCTACTACTCATACAGTTGATGCGGAGGCACCAGCTGAGCCGGAAATCGAAACCTCGTTGAAGCAGAGTAAGAAGAAAAAAAAAAAGGGCAAGAAGTCAAGCCTCGACGCAGCAGAGACCCTTGAGCCCAGCGATGAGGCAACTGGATCTGCTGGGATTGGGGGATCTCCTGCTTTTGTTACGGAACCTGCACCAGAGCTTAAGAAGGACATCGAATCTCAGAATAAGCAAGGTAGTGTGACGCCCACTCTGCCGATTGATACGCCACCGTCATCAAAAGAACAGCTCCCGCTCGCAGTCGAACACCCAGCCCAAGACATTTCAACTCAGGAGCCTGCACAACAAGAAGTGGACCCTGGTATAGTCGAACCGACCAACGCGGGTACCTCAACTGGAGTTTCTGCGACAATCGATGTATCTGAAGGAGCCGCCCCTGTTACCACAGAGGCCGAAGGCCTTGTGCATCTCGGTACACAGCCGGTTATGAAGGATGGAGAGCCAGCGGAACCAGCACAAGCTCGAGAGACCATTTTTGGAGGAGTACGAACAAGGACAGACGCCCCTACCATACCTCGCCAGATGACAGCCGCCTCTCACCTCGACGTACAAGCTGAGCTAGTCCAAACAAGATCTGGTGACATCGGGCAGACCGACAAGGACACCGCGACTGACAAGAAGAACAAAAAGAAGAAAAAGAAGAAAAGAGAGTCATCTGCTGCCGACAGCGAGCCAATTGACGCACCTGAGAAGGACACAGGTTTGGAGCAGGCTCTTACATCTACGCAACTCCTCAGTGAATCAGCACCTGCTGCTGATAAGCCATCACTCGATCAAATCGACCTGCAAACACAAGCCGAATCAGTCATTACCGACCAGGCGGGCCCTGATACAAGAGCATTGCCAGAGCAGCACACTGATGGTTCGCCACCCAGGGGCTCATCAGAGAAAGACACTGAGAGCAAAAAGCAATCTATGCTACAGGAAAAGGTAACACCAGAGGCAGGCGGGCAGGAGTCTGGAGGGCCCGAACACCCCAGTGAGCCTGTCGAGGCGGTGGAGGCACCAGTAGAGTTACTGAAACATGTCAAGCAATCAAGCGAGGTACAAGCCGAAGCACCCCGAGGTCCTACCGGCGAAGCAACTCGAAGTACAGACGACGCACCAGCTGAGTCGCGTGTCCAAGCTATTGAGGAAAGCCTGAACGTTCCTGAAACGCCAACAGAACTTGACCAAGTACAAGGTCCAGTTACAGAAGTTAAGCAGGAGACAGCCGAGCAGGATAGGGGCAACCCGCTGGTAACTCCGATGGTCAACGAAAAGGGTGAAACGGCACAAAAGATCAGCCTACCTCATCAAGATGCTGGTGCTGAAGACTTTACTGCCCACACTGAACCAAATGTGCCCTCTGGTGCCGACGAAACTCCTGCTGTTGACACAAAGAAGCCACCAATCGAGCCCGTTGTGGAAGTGAAAGCACCAGTTTCGTCACTCCAGCCATCAGAGCTTTCACGTGGCAGTGAACCAGAAGTTCCCACAGAGAAGCTGTCAAAAAAAGACAAGAATAACAAGAAAAAGAAGCAGAAGCAAGCTGATGACGAACTTACCGAAACACCAAGAGAAGTCCCAGCTAGCGCAGTATCTGAACAAGCTGCTACTGGCCATCTTGTCAAGAATGATGCTGACTCGACAATACTACCAACGGGTGAAGATGCCATTCAAGTCGAATCGGATGTATTTTTCACAGAGCAATCTGCCCAAGCCCCTGAACCACTGTTCAAAACTTCAGAGCCGAATGAACCAGCTATGGCGGCTCAAGAACGTGTAATTCGAACTGTACCCCAGAACTTCGAGGGTGTTGATCCACAAGCCCCGACCCAGGAGCCTGCGATTCCCAGAGAGATGGGGGTGGCCAAGATGGAGAACATCGAGCAGGCTAAGGAAAACCCAAGGCCCGGTATTGAAAACATCGTCGAAGCCAAGCCCGAAATCGCACATGTTCAAGGGCCGTCTCCTGCTGAACGGACCGACGTTGCCATCGAAGAATCCCAAGCAAAACAGAATCCCCTAGAGCGGATGGGCACTGATGCAGAGATCCAGGTGATGGGGCCGAAAACCTTCGAAACACAGACTGCAAAGGACGTGAGCATCAATGACATGGCGGACACAATTTCCCAGTCAAGCTTGTCAAAAAAAGATCGTAAAGAGAACAAGATGAAGAAGAAGTCGTCTGGTGATGCTCAGCCAGCCGTTACCCAGGATCGACTGCCTGAACAGGTAGCAGAGCCAGCTCCAGAGGCAGTACGCCAAGTTGATGACAGTGTCACGATGAACACTGGTGCTCCTACTTCCGTCGAGCATGTCTCCAGGGAGCTCGAATCTTCTTCAATTACTCCTTTCGAGGCGCCCGTCGCCAAAAGTCCACCCGCGCAGGAAATTTACACCAGCGAAGCCACCAAAAGAACTCCGGATTCCGAACCTGTTTCTGCTGCTCCTGCGTTGATGAACAAGACCGCAGACGAAGCTATCCACGGTGAAAACATCACCGTTCAGGAGTCTTCCGCCCCCACTGATTCTCGGCCACCAACAGCAACAGAGCCATCTAACATTGCGCCAACTGGAAAGATGTCAAAGAAACAAAGGAAAGCTCAAAAACTGGCCCAGGAAAAAGAACTTGCAGTATCAGCACTCGTTGAGGAGTCGGCTGTCACGGATCAGCGAGAAGCCCAGCTTCCGCTAGTCAATGAATCAGTACAATCAGAAGAGCCGAGCACTCCAATTCGGCAAGTGGAAGAAAACGTCCCCTTGGCAGCACTTGTGCAGACTGCGGATGATGGTCTTGGTAAAAACGCCGCTCCGAACAAAAAGTCAAAGAAGGACAAGAAACCCAAACGGGGATCCGAAACTCCTATTCCCGTTTCAGCCAACGAACGCGATGTCCAGACAGTGGTAGAACCCACGCAGCCAGAAGCAGCTCTTCCACGCGGCACGGGCCCCGATAGCACTGAAACACAAACACCACTCTTGCCAACTAAGGAATTCGCGAAGCCTGATGCTAAGGCAATCACGAAATTTCCAAAGCATGCCCTTGTGCCCAAGTCTACACCCGAAGCTGCCACATCCGGAGCAGGGCCTTCGACCGGCACCCCTGAGGACGTCCAGATGAAGGATGCTGGGACAATCAACAACAGGGACATCGATGAACTTATGCTAGATGCGCCGGAACCAATTCATCCAGTGTCGTCTGTTGATGCCACCATGTCAGCTCCGTTGGGGCAGCCGACACAACCAGTACATTCTGATGAAAATGCCATTGCTGCCTTCAGCCCTGCACAAATCCCTCACGATGGTGCATCTGGAACTACTCGGGAGACATCCGATGACCTGCCAAGTGTCAGTGTGAAAGACAAAAAGAAGAGGTGGAAGGACTCAGAACGAGCTGCGCCACTTCAGCAACCTACAACTGGCTTTACTCCCGAGTCCCTGTCGGAGACCGCTGGTCAACTGGTACAGAGTGCAGAAACTGCAAACACGGACAACACGAAAAAGATATCCCACGATACCTATTCATTCCAGAGGATCTTGAACCTACCCGAAGAGCCATTTGTTCATGCTGAGACCAACTTGCTCCCTGAGCCGGTCGTAGAAAACCCATTCGCTTCTGGACAGCCTTTCACTGCCTCCAATAAGCAACCTGCTGATTTCGCCTCGCCACAGACCTCCAGGTTGTCGGAAAAGTCAGGGTTGTCAGCATCGAGCAAGCCAGATGCAACAGCCATTGCTGGGATCACTGCGGCCACTGCTACGGCATTGGGCGCTGCTATGATCGATGATAAAACGGACAAAAAAAAGACGAAAGGGAAAAGTAAGGACGAAGAGAAGAGACCGAAAGACAAAAAAACCAACGTTCATGAAGGTCGCGAAGAGAAACCTCGGACTGGTGGGGAGGATGCGAAAATGATGGATTCGCGCGACATCAAGTTAACTTCTAACAAGGACACCCGGTCAGACACCCGGTCAGGAGGATCAGTGTTTCAAGAAGTCCAAGAGGTCAAGGACAGAAAGGTAGAAGATGGCTTCCAGACTGGCAGTGATGGCGGCAGAGACAAGGGAAAAGGCATTGCCTTTGATTTGAAAGACGAGGACAAAACGGCAGACAAGAAGCCAAGGTCTTCAAAAAAGGACAAGGATCTCGCATCATCAAGAGATGAGATCTTGCTTGACATGCCAGGAAAGCACAAGCGCTCAGACAGACGAGAAGAGAAGTCTAGACGACGTGCCGCAGCCGGAGACGTTCCTGCTAGGTCTGAGGGAGAACGCAAGCAAACGTCACCAGGGGTACGGCAAGAGACCTCGGATATACTAGAGAGTCCCATACTTGGTCGTGGAGATTTGGAGCTATCACGAAGTTCACCCCAGCCTCTACTACGCCGTGGGTCTGATGTCGACGAGCCCAGGAGTGGCCTGCTACGAGAAGACAGCAAAACATTCACACCACTGACAGGGACAGAGTCCGAAGTTAGTGACCTACGAAGATCTCCAAGCAGACTTCTGGAGCCAGTGCAGGAGGTGCCCGAGGCGGAACTTGAGCCAACGAAGGGTGTATTCTCAACACCAGACGTCAGACGCGACAGTGGCCCTGTTGGCGATGCATCGAGCTTCCAGAGACGCAGCAGACGCTTGAGTGAAGAGGCACAGCGTGATAGTGGTTTGGGAGGAGAGACACCAACTCAAAGAAGAAGCAAACGCCTCAGCCGAGAGCCGCTACGCGACAGTGGAGTGCACACCGATGACTGGGTTGAAAAAGAGCGTCAGTCACAACCAGTTCAAGAGCACGCGGTGTTGCACACTCCGGAACCAGCAAGCGAGCGAAGACTTCGTCGTTCTCCGCGGGGCACACCGGTGCTACGGGAACCGTCAGCGCCAGGACCAACACCGGAACCACAAAAGAAGGAGCGGAAACAATATGGAACCCTTACTCCGGCCGGTGCTGCAGCAGCAGCCGTTGCTGGCGCGGGCACGGGCTTAGCGGCAGCGCTACGAGGACCTGAACCTTCAACTCCAACTCCGAACCCAAACCCAACTTCAACTGCATCGACTGCCTCAGGTCAGAGAAGCGTGTCAGACAATGCTCCCCCAGTTCGCCAATCAACGCCCCTTCTTGAGGGTTCAGGACGTCGGACCGTGTCTAACACCAGCCTCTCTCGCCGTCGGACTCCGGAGCCCCTCAAGTTCAGGCCTGAAAGTCCAGGCATCAACCGAACATCAGGCACCCCCACACCACCGCTCCGCCGAATTGACAAGCGAATGAGCGGCGATCTACGGGCCCTACGTCAACAAAACACCACCACCACACCTGCCAATTCTACGCCCGTCGCAAATGAGGGTCGTGCCCGTGCCAAGGACATGGCCGACGTCTACGTGAGTCCATCACCCATATTTATCTTAGCCTAGACAATACTGACTCCCGCAGGATGGCTTCGGTGAAGGTCGCATCGGGTCACCCCGATCACCCACCCGGCCGCACAGCATGCGCCGACGACAGAGCATGCAGGTCCTCGAACTCGAGAACAAAGTTGAGCAGCTGATGGCGGAGAACCGAATGCTTACCGAAGCCCGTGGTATGGCTGAGACAAGTCTAAGTCAACGAGCCGCCAACAGTCTGGCCGAACGCGACGCCGAAATCGATAACCTCAAGCAATCTTTGCAGTTCCTCCAAAACGAGGTCTCTCGACTCAGCGAAGTCAACGACGGCCTCACAAGTGCCAATGCTGAGCTCGCCAATAAGGATAGTGGTCGTGTGGCTGATCTCGAGAGTCGCCACGCGGCTGTCGCACGCGAATTGGACGAGGCACGACGCGCCAAAGGTACCTCCGAACAGTCTCTCGAAGCCAAGGATGCCGAAATCGCCGAACTTCGCGCCAAACTCACCTCCGCCAAAGAAAAGATTCGCGAACTACAGCGTCAAATTCTTGAGTCCAAAGCCGGAAATGACCATTTCCTCAACATTCGCGACGAGGATCACTTCGATCATCGTTGTCAACAACTTTGCTCCCATGTTCAGCAATGGGTGCTGCGATTCTCCAAGTTCTCAGATATGCGCGCTTGCCGCTTGACAAGCGAAATCAACGATGAAAAAACTATTGACCGACTCGACAATGCCGTCCTTGATGGCTCCGATGTCGACGTTTACCTTCGGGACCGTGTAAAGCGACGTGACATATTCATGTCCATGACTATGAACATGGTCTGGGAATTTGTCTTCACTCGCTATCTATTCGGTATGGATAGAGAGCAAAGGCAAAAACTCAAGTCGCTGGAGAAGCTGCTGACCGAGGTCGGCCCCCCCGAAGCGGTGCGACAATGGCGCGCCGTTACCCTTACACTGCTAGCGAAGCGCGAAGGCTTCAAGCGCCAGCGCGATCTGGATACCGAGGCTGTTGTTCAAGCCATCTTCCAGACGCTATGTAAGATCCTCCCGCCACCGTCAAATCTGGAGGATCAGATTCAATCTCAGCTACGACGCGTTATGAGAGAGGCCGTTGGCCTTTCTATTGAGATGCGTACGCAGAAAGCTGAATACATGATGCTGCCGCCTCTGCGACCCGAGTACGATGCAGACGGCGAGCTTACCGCAACAGTTCAGTTCAACGCATCAATGATGAACGAGCGGAGCGGCAGCCTTACCACCTCGAACGAGGACCTCGAGGCACAAGGCGCCATTGTACGAGTCGTTCTTTTCCCACTTGTTGTCAAGAAGGGAGACGACAATGGTAAAGGCGACGAAGAAATCGTGGTATGCCCTGCCCAGGTTCTTGTTCCTCGCTCCAAGCATCCCTTTAGCGACGGAAGTACTTCCATCGGTGCCCGGAGTCACATTAGTGTCGTGACTGAGACGATGGGCCAGACTGAGGTAGATTATGAAGGGGGGATATAGGATATGGGAAGATACCAATGGGAAAAGGATATAGGCGGTGTTTTTTGGGCTTGCTAATTCAGGGACAACTACATCTAGCGAGAATTTCCTTTGTTGGTTTTTTGTTTATGATCTTTGGGCGAAGGAAAAGGGCCTCACGATCTCAGTTTTTTGTTGGTTGACTGTCTGTTTTTACGTTATGATCTTTGTTTATCCTGACGGCTGGATCCTCTTTTACTGTTTATGTTTGAGCCATGCTGTTTTCTTCTTCTTTTCTTTTCTCCTTCCCCCCTCTTTCTTTTTTTCTACCTAATGACGTATATTGTGTGGATGCTGGGGAAACTGCTGTATTTATTAGGTTTCACATGTAACTTAGACTCGTTGTAATGACATTTCTGACACGATGTATTCGAATCGAACACTTTGCATGAACTCTGCTGCTCTGAATGCTAGTGATTGTGGAGATTTGGACAATGTTGACTGTATTGAGTTTGGACTTGAAATCGTCAAGTCAATGCAGCCTTATTTGAAGCGAGGAGTATACATAAAGGTTCAGGAAAATAACCTAACAGTTATGTTGTCATACGATTAAAACAAGCTGTGGGTAATTAAATGTTCATTTCGCCTTCCCTGGCTCGTTCTATCCTTTTTGTTCTACATGACCTAACAATAGTCTTTGGGCCTAGCCTGATGAACCACACACCATCAGGCTACGGGATGAACAACCTCCCATCGTCTTGGAAATTAACGATCAAGGCCTTTCCCTGTGTTCCATGAAGTATAATACACATATCAAAAATCATGCCAAAAATCGTCTAAAACGTCGTACTTCCTCAGATGGACCTCATGTTTTTCGACGCTGAGCTTTGATGAGTTTATCAAAGCTGTGGTCTTCTTCCTCTTGTTGTGTTTCCCGAATCTCAATTTCCCTGTCCAACTCGCGTTCGTCCCGTGGCATTTGCGTTCTCTTGCTCCTTCGGTTTCGAATGGTCCATCTCCATGCATCGAGTTGGGCTGCAACCTTGTCCGCCTGCTCCTCTCCATACAACTGCTCTATCTTGCTGACCAAATACCGCAAACGTGTCTTGCGACCCATCCTGCCCTTCTCAAGATCGCTTACCACAAGTTCAGTCAGGTGCTGCATCAAGGACTGCGGCATGTCGTGTCCGACGGCTCCGGTCCAGGTGAAAGCCTCTTCGATGTGCCTTAAACGCCCTCGGTGGGGCAGATTAGGTCTTTGCATATACCAGTTTCCTAATTGTTCGAGAGCATGTATTGGGTGGCGGATTCTCCATTTCATATCCCAGGGGAGTCTACGCGAGGCTTTGTTGGGGTGGAACTCGGCAATCGACCAAATAAGATTGGGTGGTAGATCGGGATCTAGCACTATGTTCTTCATGTGAGGTACCCATATATGCCATGATAGCTTCTCTGGTTGTGGTTGCCCTTCGTTATACATCTGCCATACCAAGATGGCAAACTGATGATCCTGGACCGCTCTCACCATTCTGGCCACAGGTGCTTCATAGATCAAATGCTCCAATGTTTCGGGATTCTCGTCCGCCGTCTTTTGGGGGTCTGGCAATAACTGAACCCCCTTCATCAATGAGTCGAGGTGTCCAAGGGTATCGCTGCAGTACAACAGTGTCTTTAAACTGGTTTTCCGTCTACCGGTAGTGCCACAGAGACAAGACTGGGCCATCTCTGCCCAAGAGTGTCGATGCGAAGGTTGCCCAAGCCACTTATACAATCGCGTGATGGAGAATCCGCCAATTTTCGTGTTCATGATATGGGCGGCTGTGATTTGCAAGACTTCTGTCTCGGTCCAATCTTGCATGTCGTGAATTTGACGGATCAGTGAAAGAAAATCTTTGGATCGGAAACTTGCAGCGCCCGCTAGCTTCAACAACAGATGGAAAGCAATCATATGGCTGTGTATGCCATCTTGGGCTATTTCTAAGCAAGATTTGGATAATTGCTTATAGATGTCCAGGTATGCTGCAGTTTTGAGTTCGAACATTCGAGATAAATACACATGTCGACGCAAGGTATGAGTTGATATGGGCTTTGATGGGTCACTCCTGGGTCGAGACGCTTCCAGCATGATGTGCGTTTGCATCAACTCAAGGTATTCTTTGGGACCCAGACAACACCTTTTATAGAACCGGGTCGTTCTCAATAGCGCGTCCAAGAAATCAAATGTCGAGTACTGAGCTGTCATATGTACCGCCGTCTCTAAGCACCGGTACCATGTATATTCGCCGTGGGGATCATGGGTTCGATGAGTCCGACCCTCCTCAATTGATTGCAAAATGCAAACCCATTGCCTCGCTAGCACATTGTCCAACACTTCAGCTGTTGCTCGCTGTTTGACATCCTGACCGAACGGATCCAGAGCTAGAAGAAGATCGTCGGATGAGATTGTTCCCTTTGCCATGTCCGAAACATGTCCAAGATAAGATTCACAAGCGTTGAACAATGCCTGTGCATCTTCAAATTCGTGAAATGAGGCGAGTTTCTGGTTGAGTTCAACAAGTGCTTGGCCCACCGGAGAAGGATTTGCAGTTTGTGATGTTGGTGTATGATGTTCGATTGTTGAACCGTCTTCGCGCCCTAAGCCCTCAAGCCATCTCAGAAGGCCCTCGAACAAGCCGATCTTTTTCTTGTGTCGACGTCTTGGCGGCACAGGAGCCTCCCAGTTCCATTCCCCAAGGTTTATGGGCAATTCGATCGTCCAAGGAAGAGGTGAAGGGCGAGAGTCGGGAATGATGGCGGTCATATGTCGCTTGCCTAGGCGGCGCCGGCTCTCCATCGGTCCTGGGCATGAGCTCAAACTCCTGCGGGGAACGGGATAGACGTGGTGAAATCGCTCAATGGCTCGGACTAGCATTGCATTAGTGACCCAAATGCCATCTGGCGAGCCCGAAATAGGACGCATGCCCGAGCTTCGTTGCGAAACAACACATCGACGAGACATTGGATGAGCTCGCGTAGGAAGTCGTGGTATCCGCATTAGCCCTCAGGCTATCATCGCGGTGTAAGAGTTGGCTCTATGCGAGTCTCGTCCTGGCGGGCGAAAGTGAGAGTTGGCGTGGTGAGAACCAAGGCTGGATTGGTAGGATGAGGTAGCTTTCGAACTTGAGAATCTATCCTGCGCGGGCAGTGACCAACCAGATTAGAGATATTACCCCAGGATTTTTTGCTAAGGCATCTACATACAGACGATATCGCGGCCTCAGGCCTCACTTTCCGACGGCCGAGACCCTCCAGTGGCAGCGTGTCCCTTGCTGGCTTGCTTCACTTAGCGCCTCCTGGCTCCGCAACGAGCGGCTGGTCCAACATGTGTTCAGAAGCCCCAGAACCCCTTTTACTGTACGCTGATACGCCGTGTCGTCTACTTGTCCCTGCATCTCCCTGCGTCTTATTACGTCTTCCGTTAATGGCTGCATAAATAGTATCAATCCTGTTCGAAATTAGACCAGACAAGGCCAAACTCAACGTTCCGGGGTACATACACCTACACTCGAAGTAGCGGCGCATCATATCGCTCTTGTGCTTTGACAGGCCCCGAGATCCCTGTCATCCTGCTCGGGCTGACCACTGAAGCGTGCGGACGGACCGTCCGGTGAGCGTGGAGCTTCCCTAATTGGGAACATCAACGAACCAGCCTGTCCCTGTCCACCTTCGTTTACTACTTCTTGTCGCCTTCTCCTGAACAAGACACTCATCTTGATCCGGTCAACATCACAACAACACGCCGGATACGATAATTGCACTCTCCATCGATCACCACCGCTCGATGGCTCTGTGTGACCCTTTATCGACCCCTACTACGTCACAGAGCAGTTAGATGGAGCCCGTGGTGTATGAGGAGACCCCGTTCGCCGACTACCTCAGAGGTGAGCAAGCTCCCTTCTCCGTTTCTTCAACGCGAAATAACATGTTACAAGATGGGGGAGATGAGCCCCAGGCCGACTGGGCGCCCGGTGCAATAACGCCCGAACCTGAATCATCCGCTGGTCGATCCAGTCCATCACCGCCCTCAAGTCCTTCGCCTTTCGCTCCCACTGGTCGTCCTTTAGTCAAACCAAAGTTCCGAAACAAAGTTCCAAATGCGCTTCGCTTGCAAGTTCCGGAGCCATCATCGTTGCGATCCGCTAGCGGGAAGTACTCGGTATGTTAAGCCTGATCGTTCCAGGACTCGCGATTGCTAACAAGGCCGTCATAGGCTGCGGTAGCAGCGAGCATCGACCGAGCCGACAACGCCAAGTTCCTCGAACAGTTTCGATATACAATTATTGCTTCTCAGCTCCTGAGTGGCCATTCTGGATTAGGACAACCGCAGCTCGGGAGCAATGGCCCAAGTCCCCCTACAAACGAAGACGAATCTCTCTTATCCACCGAAGGCATTCTTGCATCCATTCTTGCGGCTCTCTCTGTTGCGGTAGTGCTAAGTTGGGTTCTGGGGAGCGGTGTGACCAAGAAGAGACTCGTATTTTTGCTCATACTATGCGCGGCGGCAGTCCTGCTGGGGCAGGTTTATATGAAGCGCCAATGGTTGCGCTATCGAAGATCGCAATCGCTTTCCGAAATCACCGCTTTCATCGAACACTCGCACAACTTCGATAGTGCATCAGGGGCAGCTCTATCTCTTATACAAGAGGTTGAGCTAGTTTCGCGAGGCTACCGACTGTTAGTCTGTTCGTAGCTTCATTCGCGTGCATTTGCTAATCATTGTACAGTAGCGCACCACTACCTCCAATCAGCCGGATCGAAGATCGTACGCAAGCGCGAAGATGTGTTCGCCTCCGAAAAGCATTGAGGCATACTTTCGCTGAGGTTCTTGAGTCATACAATCAGGTTTGCACAGTTGTAAGCGGGTTTGCAGAACAAACGGACCTGGAAAAGTATTACGATATCTATGACATTACCGATTTCGATATGTCAGACGCCCGTCGAGGTCTTAGCGATGAAGACTTGGAAGACCCGGAGTCATTACGGACTCTCAAGATCCTCGCTGCTCGTTTTTCTACGATCCGCAAGCTGTTCCTCTGCGCGCTGTTAGCTCTGGATGCTAACGGCGATGCAAACGACTTGCTTCGTTGGACAACGGCAGTAGAGTCTCTCTTGAGCTTGAATAGCTCAACTCAAACTGCACATACCAGGTTACAAAATATTTTGAGCGAAGAGGATAGTGAGTATTCGACGCAAAGTCTGAACGGGTGCCCCTTTGCTTACACACCTATCTAGCCTTCCCATCGCCACCGACACCAAAAAATGCCCTCACCCCAGGGCGAGAACGCTGGCGAGCTCAACTTCGAAAGTTGAATTCTCTCTCGAGCGGAATCAGGGGCCTGCAGGCGAAGCTGCAATTACTTCGAGAAGAATCAGACAGAACGCTGAACGACTCAAATGATATTTCGGAACTCGGCCCGAATCTCATGTCACAATACGAGTCCATCGGTATGGATCTAAAAGATCTGATGGCGGCGTGGGAAGAAGGCAGGGCAGCTTTAGCACTCGGTATCGATAGGAACGAGAAGAGGCTCTCGTCCATGAGTACATTATTATCGCCTGTTAGCTCTCTTGGTGGTCTCACTACTGTAGATGAGAACGGCGGAGCTGCTGCTGCACTCAAAGCTCTGACGGGCGAATCTCCACCAAGTTCTGAATATGCTGGGTCTGCGGAACATGAAGCGCCCGAGGTATTTGAAGCTATTGCCTTACCACGACCGCGCAGCATGCTGTCGCGAGAAGACAGGATAGCTAAGGTTCGGGAGGAGCGAGAGCAAAAGGCTCTAGCACGACAGCATGTCGACGCAACCAAGGGCATGCTTCGCGAACTAGAGACAGTCATCAACCTACGACCCCGAACCCGCACGAGTGCGCCAGCTGGGCGGATCGTGTCCATGTAGGGGCTTTTCATGAAAATCTCATGAGACTAACAACAAAATCACGATCATTGTCACTGCCACTTCCATATTTCACTTACCTCTACGCATACACTTACCACTATCATCTGGACCGATATCGAACCCTTTTCTTACTCCCGCTATCATCTCACGATACGTCACACTTGAGCCACACAGACAGATAGACACGTCAAGCATTCGGCAGCGTCACGACGACACGCACAGTTTTTTTTATTATAAACGGCACATTTTCTATAGACAGGCCACGGAAGGCAAAGGCGTTTCAGGATTAGGATTGAAGGAGTATCTGTTTTTGGACTGTTTATGTCCGCTCTCTGTCTTTTGTTCCAAGACCAGAATTTGGACGTCATACTTTCACGCACCGTAGCCGTGATAAAAGCTATACGACATATGTGCTAGCGCACTCTTTTGAGCTCGATTTATTTTTCCTTTGGTTATGCTCTTTCTTTATCTGAAAGTAATGAAATAAAGGGCGGTGTTAATATCTGCTTATGTATGATAGATTGTTTCTCCTGGGGAGTCAATAGCCACAAATCGATAAACTGGTAGTTATTACATGTCAAGCGTCAGTGAGATATCCAGCGTTGGCGTTGACCCCAATTTCCATTGCCTGGAAAGAGCCAGGAAATCTACCTAGGTACAAGGGTACATTGGTCTTTCGCGCGCTAGGTACCCGTCTTTGCAGGCTAAAGTGGGGCTCTCGAGTAAGAGATGAAATGTCAATCGTCGACGCGTCGCGTACTAAAGATGGTCGCGCGTTAAGTGGCTACCCACCTTCTAGTAAAGCTGCCTAGCAATTTCGCGGCCAAAGCAATCTATTACCATCTCTATCTTCATCTTCTCTCCTCCCATTCACCAGACAACCTGACATTCCGCTCTCACATTCAGGCAACGCCTTCCAAACCATTACATCCGCTCTTTGTTAATTAGCCTTCTCTAATCACTCTACTTCCCCTTCTCTTCTTCCATCAACAGACTCTTTTTCACAGTTAGTCGCCCCCAGCAACGGCCACCCCGCCCTTTTTGGCTTTGCGTGGCAGCTTCACGCATCAGCAAAGAAGCATCAAGGAAAGCTAACACGCAAAGCAGAAATGTTGGAGGCACGACTCGACCAGGCCAACCTCCTGAAGAAGGTTGTCGACTCCATCAAGGACTTGGTGCAGGATTGCAACTTCGACTGCAATGATACTGGCATTCAGTTGCAGGCCATGGACAACTCCCATGTTGCCCTGGTTTCCATGATGCTCAATGCCGACGCCTTCTCTCCCTTCCGCTGCGACCGTAACATCTCTCTTGGTGTCAATCTTACATCCTTGACCAAGGTGCTTCGCGCCGCCCAGAATGATGATGTCCTCACGCTCAAGGCCGAGGATGGCCCTGATGTGCTGAACCTGCAGTTCGAGAGCGCTGAGAACGACCGCATCAGCGAGTACGACCTCAAGCTTATGGATATTGACCAGGAGCATCTGGGTATCCCTGACACCGAGTATGCCGCTACTATTGCGATGCCCTCCACCGAGTTTCGCCGTATTTGCACAGATTTGATGGCCATGTCGGAGTCGGGTTAGTCCCTACAATCCTCTCTGCTTCCAGTCCTCGTCCATTGGCTAACCAGCACTTCACAGTTATGATCGAGGCCTCCAAGGATGGTGTCAAGTTTGCTTGCAACGGCGATATTGGTAACGGTGCAGTGACCCTCCGAAGCCACACCAATGTCGAAAAGCCCGACCAAAACATTGAGATTGAGTTGACTGAGCCTGTCGCTCTTACCTTCTCTCTTAAGTACCTGGTCAACTTCTGCAAGGCTGCTGGACTGGCAGAACAGGTCAAGATCTGCCTCTCCAACGAAGTACCACTCCTGGTGGAGTACAAGATTGCCGGCCAAAGCAGCCACCTTCGCTTCTACCTTGCTCCCAAGATTGGCGACGAAGAATAGACGGCGACCACGATATTATACGACACCATCCTGTGGTATGACTATGAGCTCGGCGTTTGTGGTTACAAGGACATGGTCAAGTGGTTCCGATGGAGTATGTGTGAAAGAGAATATACGAGAGATACAGATACCAGTTTTAACACCTACTTATTGACAGCCTTCCATAGGCATAAGAAGTATGTGTGAGTGGGAATGGAATGGAAATGAATAGGCTAGACGTGGAGACTCAGGGGTACTAGACAGCCTACTTTAGGCCCCTCATGTCGACCGACCAGTTTTGACGATAAATTTAATGATATTAAAAGACTATTCTTCTTTGAGTTTTGAGGTTGTCATGACATCAGTCCGGCCTCGGAGCTATCGCGTCTGTACTTGGCTCCTGTTTCCTGTGTTCTTCCATCTTTGGAGGATCACGACATCTCACGATTCTTCCGTGTTATTTATCTACACCAATATCCCGTACCAAACAGGTATACTAAGATCGTGAGTGACAGCAGAATGAGGCTCAAGATGAAGCAGAAAATATGAGGATCTGGTGCTTTAGTGCGGGGCAATGACTGGACCACATCGTATCGTATCGGAGGTTGGCGGGGCACAAGATCAATGGAAGTCGCTAGCAACATTTGGCTGTTGACTCAAAGAGGAAGAGGCTTTCAGTTGAGTCAAATTACTCATTCACTTTTATTAGGCACTTGGTAGGTATCGAACTTGCGTTTTTTTTTTTTATAATTTTCCACCCAGTCGAGCTTATTTGCCCCAAGCTCAGCCTAGGTTTCTTAAAGTTGGCTCATGACTAACGTCTAAGGTACATGCAGTTCGATAGACGCCGTAACCGAGTTCTAGAACTACCTTACCTGCATCTTGAGTCAAGTTCAAATTCTTCGTCCACTCTGTCACTTTATTCTCTATCTTCCCGATCACCCTCCGGGTTCTTACGATTTTTTTTCGAGTTTCGCTACCCTTGGAATCGATCGAAGGTCTTCTGGCTGACGTAGAGCGAGACATTTTGCCCAGTGACGTCTTTCTCTTTCGCTGACATCTGGACGAGGGCTTGAGACAGTTGTGTAGACTTTTTCTGCAAAAGTCTCACATATCACTGAAAGGATTAAGATTATTACCACTTTGCAGCCATGTCGATCACTCCTGCGGTGCCCGATACACGGGTCCTTGCTGTTGCGAGCCATGTACGGATCAATTCAACCCCTGCTCTCACTTGTCATGTACTGAGTCAAAGCTAACAAATTGTCTGATTTCAGGTTGTTTCTGGGTAATTATGTTCTCTTATTCAACGTCTGAGAGAAACTGACTCGTTTCAGTTACGTAGGTAACAAGATTGCTGTCTTTGTGCTACAGTCTTTAGGATGCGATGTCGCAGCGCTCAATACTGTTCAGTTTAGTGAGTTTTCTTATAACTATAACCACGAGACAGGAATGATAAGCATTATTAACATTTGAGTTTCCTCTAAGGCAATCATACAGGCTATAAGCAATGGAAGGGAACCAGGGTCTCCGCACAGGAGATCATGGATTTGTGGGATGGACTGAAGCAGTCGTACCTAGATGACTTTGACGTGATGCTCTCTGGATACATCCCTGGTGCTGAAGCCGTCGACACGGTCGGAAAGATAGGCCGAGAACTCAAGGAGAAGGCCAAGGGAACACCGGGCAAGTTCTTCTGGGCGCTCGACCCAGTCATGGGCGATAATGGAAAGATATACGTCTCTGAAGAAGTTGTACCAGCTTACAAGAGACTCATCCATGATGCAGATCTTATTCTTCCGAATCAGTTTGAGGCCGAGTACGTTAAGAGCTTCCATTACTGATTATTCTCGAGTTATCATCAGCTAACGCATATTTCATCACCAAAGATTACTCTCAGAGGTTAAGATTCACGATATGGACAGTCTACGAAAGGCTATTCAGGTTCTGCATGATAAATATCAGGTTCCTCACGTTGTCATTACCTCGGTCAACCTCGAGGCACCAGACCATCCGCCATCACATCTCGCTGTCGTTGGCTCTACCATGACCTCCACCGGTAAAGCTCGATTCTTCAAGATCGTTTTCCCCTCCATCGACTGCTATTTCAGCGGCACGGGCGACATGTTTGGTGCTCTCATGGTAATTCGCATGCGTGAGGCTGTCTTCAACGCTGATGAGCTCCTTCGACACACCCCCAGCTGGGTTAGTGACGACTCTGTATCAGCTATTGAGCTGCCCATTGCCCGTGCGGCGGAAAAGGTTCTGGGCAGCATGCACGAGGTTTTGTCCAAAACATGCGAGGGTATGAAAAGGGTTGTTGAGCGCACGACGGATGAGATGAAGGCTGAAGATCGCGCCAACGACACAAAGGTGCATCTGGTCAAGAGCAAGGCGGCAGAGCTGCAGCTGGTGAGGAACCTGGACTGCTTACGCTCGCCGGCGACGCAGTACCATGCGAAAGCCATATAAAGATTTGTAGAAGTGTTTACATGTACGGCTCAGGCGATTTAGTATAGAGAGAAAATAAATAGATAAGGGTAGATGGTAGAGAAAGAGCAAGAAACGGCGCCTGCTCATGGTTTCTTTCGAGTTTATTCGTCTATCTTTTGGTGGTCAAGTGAGTTCTCAACCTGGTATTCCATCCGTGTCCACCCCTTACAAGTCAAGTCTAGTACCGTAGTTGTATTGCATTGATCAAAAACCCAAATCATTAATTCATGCGACTGGGAATAAGAGAAGTTGGCATTCCTCTCTTTTTCTCCCTCTAGCCAGTGCTGCCGAAACCGCCAGCACCTCGAACACTCTCCTCGAGCTCCTGGACCTCGACAACCTCGGGGGTGTAGATGCGCTCCAGGATAAGCTGGGCAATGCGGTCGCCCTCCTTGATCTCAAAGTCGGACTCGTTGTGGTTGAAGAGCAGGACCTTGACCTGGCCGCGGTAGTCGGCATCGATAACACCGGCGCCGGTGTCGATGAAGTGCTTGGAGGCGAGACCTGATCGGGGAGCGATACGGCCATCTATATTTAACCATTTTATTAGCTAGCTGTCCCCTAGCTGTCCAGTCCATGTTCCACTTTGGTACTTACAGGTTCCAGCAGGAACAGCCATGCTGATATCAGTATCGACCAGAGCCTTGCCACGAGCGGGAATCGTGGTATCGCGGGCAGCATAGATGTCGTAGCCGGCAGCGAAGGCACTGCCACGAGTGGGCAGGCGGCCCTTCTCGGAGAGCTTCTTGATCTGCAGGGGAGGGGGGGCTTCCATCGTAGCGGCTGTCTTGACACGTTTGGCAGGAGGGGATGAGATGGCAGCGTTATCAGGGGCAATAGTTTCAGCGGTCATTGTAGGGAATGGAAAATGGGAGGGAGAGAAATGTAAAAGAGGAGATATCAAAATTGTTTGAGAGGTTGAAGGTTCAAGGGCAACTCTTAAGACGCGACGCGGTTGGATGGGTAACGCGCTTTAGGTGCTTAGCAATTGGCCAATAAGAATAGGCTAGACTTAAGTGGTTGCTTCTTTGACAACCAGGGACTATAAAATATAGATGGCCCAAAATAGCTGCAAAGGGTTTGATATAGCGAACATCCAAGATAACAGCGATACGGTTTATGTTGGTTTCCAAAGTGTTTCATATCAAGTAGCTGTCTTCAAGCTTCTAGATCTCGTCCGAAGTCGACCAATCTGAGCCTCGTTGCATCCCTAGGATGAAATTGCGCAACCTTGGACCTCACCAAGAATCGCGTGGCTGCAGACTCGCGCGACAACTGTACATAGGATGCCGAGTTGTCACCGTGTGCTTCAGCAAGCGTGTTGAGAAGCTCTTCTGTAAGCTGCTTCATCTCCGTGGCAGCAGCTGTGACCTCGTTTTGACGCCCAGCGCTTTCATCAGTTGCCTGGCCCCAAATCTCATCGATTCTGCGTTGTCGTTTATCATCTTTGTCGGTGGCATCCTTTGGCTTTTTCAGCTTTCCCTGCGTGTTGAAGCCGGCAGCTAAATCCTCTCCGTCGACATCCATGAGATCGCCGACAACGGGTCCGCCCAACTCCTCTGCCGCGAGCATTGGTGCCAAGTTATCATCGATGAACCTAAGGAGAACCTTCATGAGCTTGGATGTCTCCTTATCATAGCTCTTTTTCTTATTCCTAAGCTCTTGCAATCGTTCCTTTGCCCCTTCTTCTGGGCTAACGTGTGTGCTAGCGTCCACTTCATCCCGTAGAGACTGTATGCGTGCGGTTAGAGCATCACCAAGGAGATTTTGATCTTTGAGACGCGCTTCATCCGCCTCTAGCTGACGCGATAGTTGTTCATGGCTCGCGCGTTGCGAAGTGAGGTAGACATTGGACTCTTGAATAGTTTGGTGAGTCTTGCGGAGGGCTAACAGGGCAGGGAGTAGAGATCCCGGCGATGGAAGGAAAGGGTCCGACTCTGTCACCTCTTTGAGGGCTGTTTGGATGACTCGCGCCTGTCCCGCTACTGACTGAGGAAGCTGAACCTCGCTTGAACGCAGCTATGCACGGGTTAGTAAACCATGCGAATAGTAACAAGTTAATCCAATGTGTACCTTTTCCAGTTCGTCCTCATGTTCGCGAACTTTTTGTTGGAGTTCCTGTAGTGTTTGGTCGAGGCTGGCTGTGTACGCCTGTGCTGCCGCACGCTGCGATCTGTCATCCATGGTAACCAAACTTCAGCTACAAGCCTCACGGGAATCGGCGATTGAACCGTTGACAAGCAGAAGGATTTCTGTATAACAGAAAATATCGCGTGCGTTGGAAAATGGTTGCAAGTTGAGAACCAATGGACGAGGAAAGTTGCCGTAGGCGTGTTTCAAGTCCGTCGTGCAGAAATGGAAGTTGGGGTTCCACTTGTGATTTACCGTCTGTAGAGTGAATCTTGCTCGATAGTGATTTCAAGTTTTGCATATAAATTTCATTACAATGCTTTTACAACAATGAGTTGCTACAAGTTGAAGAGTAGAGTAGTGGGTAAGTGCCTGTCTAACGTATTTGTTATTCGTACGGGCCTTGGAGCTCTCCTCTACAGTGGGGGTCGATCTTGGGGCGTGAGCTCCCCCATGGCTGTGCTGTGGAGAGCGACTGAGCTTTGAGGAGGTGGCCCAAGCTTTGAACAACTGGGTGGTGCACGTGACACTCCAGTAGCCTAGAATGGATCCTCGCAGGGCTGCTTCTCCCGCTTTCTCCCAATCTCCTCACCCCCAACGATCGGCCTCTTGTCGTGTCATATTCTCCCCTCCCCTTTTCCCTTTCGTTATCCTCGTGAGGTTTCTCATCTTCTCCATTCTCAGCGATTACTCGTAATTGCTCTTGAGAGTGTCCTTTTTCTTTCTTTGTTCACTTTCTCCTTGGATTGGTCCTCACCTGTTGGTATTGCCGCCCTGAATCCATTGCGACAGCGAACGCCCTAAAGCACCGCGCGCCGATCCATCAAGAGAATTAGCTTCTCTATCCTTCGGTTTCCATCCTTCGACGCTTCGCGACGTGATATCTTCCTCCCTCCGATTCCCGCACTCGTGCTCAGGACTACGGAAACGTTGCGATCGCTAAACATCGAGTCCGCGGTCAGAAGGTTTGAGCTGAGCACTGTGCCTCTTCCTTTTTGCTTTTTAAGAAGTCCGTCCCAGTATCGATCGCTTCACATCTCCTCACAACCGTTCAACATTTTCATCACAAATCAATCATCTCCGCCCTTCCTCTCTCCCGCCTACAGTCTAGGAGATCTTCCGGGCACCAATTCGACGCCCGCTGAAAGAGTTCTGGAACCCGCCCTTGAGCCCGAGACTCGAACCCCTTCTCCTTCCATTCAACCCCGAGCACGCACCGTCCTTGCGCGACACCAGTCACTTCACGAATATTTCACCGAAGCGCGCACCCAGCGAAAGTCACTACACCAGCACGTTTTCCTTCGAAAACCCCTGAGTGTATATAAGACGAACAATAAAAAAAGACGAGACATTCCAAATCGTCGACTGTGCCGAAACGACTAAATCCGTGTGAATATACCACCCACAAGCAAAATGTCTGCCTCTCCCACACAACCAACCCAATCGGCCAAGCGCCCCTTGGAAGAGGCTTCTTCGCCTTCGCGCGCTGGCGATCAGCCTGACGCCAAGCGACCTGCTCTCGATAAAATCAAGCACGACGACGATGTAGAGGTCCCCGAAGCTCCCGCCGACGTTCCTGCGGAGGAAAACGATGACAAAGTCAACGGCGCCGCCAAATCTGAGGATGACGAGGATGCCACCTTGGATCACGCATCTGACACCAAGGCCGCTGCCGCTGCCACAGTTGCCGCCTCTTCATCTAACGCCGTAACATCTGCTGCCGCCCACGACGAGACGTCCTGGATCCATATCCGCGCTGTCATCTCTAGCCCAGAGGCAGCTACTGTTATTGGAAAGGGGGGCGAGAACGTATCCAACATCAGGAAGCTTTCCAACGCCAAGTGCACTGTCAGTGACTACCAGAAGGGAGCTGTCGAGCGCATCCTTACTGTCAGCGGAATAGTAGACGCTGTAGCTAAGGTATTATTATCATGCTCTGTTGATATGCGTATTCTGAGGTTAACTTGAATCTAGGCTTTTGGTTTGATTATTCGAACACTGAACAACGAGCCACTCAATGAATCTTCAACCGCATCGTCCAAGACGTACCCCCTGCGGCTACTAATTCCGCACATCCTCATCGGCTCCATCATCGGTAAGGGCGGTGCTCGTATTCGTGAGATCCAAGAGGCGTCTGGTGCCCGATTGAACGCCTCCGATTCATGCTTGCCCATGTCGAGCGAGCGATCTCTTGTGGTAATGGGTGTTGCTGACGCTGTTCACATTGCAACATACTATGTCGGCAGCACCCTCCTCGAGCAGCTAAACGATAGATTCGGAGGTCCCGCTGCGTCAGCCTATGCGACCCGAAGCGGCGCCCCTGCTGGGTCAATTCCTGGAGGTATGCAAGTTGTTCCATATTCGCCTCAACCGGCCTCGGGCCATTACGGACGAAGTGAAAATTATGGCCGCCACAACGACCGTCGCTCTCACCACATGCCACCTGCGCCTTATCCTCAGCAGTATCCTCATGCGGCTGCCCAGGCTAACCCCGCAATGCCTATGCATTATGGTGGCGCGCAGGGAGGAGGTGCTTATGGGGCGGCTCCTCACGCCCAGCCGCACATGGCGCCTCATACCGGCCCTCAACCTCACGGTGGCGCTCCCCAGGCCCAGCCTATGGGTGGTGCGATACCTGGTGGCCCCATCACGCAGCAGATCTACATCCCGAACGATATGGTCGGCGCCATCATTGGAAAGGGTGGACAGAAGATCAACGAGATACGGCAAATGAGCAACAGCGTGATCAAGATTAACGAACCACAGGACAATAGCAATGAACGACTGGTGACAATCACTGGAACGGAGGAATGCAATCGCATGGCGTTGTACATGCTTTATTCTCGACTTGGTGAGGTCCAAAACAGATCCAGCAGCAACTAAGCTTCTAACCTTGGCAACTCGGAAACAGAATCGGAGAAACACCGTATTTAAACCATCGATACGAATGCGACGATCTTCGAGCGAGCTACGGAACACGATGAATATGGTGTTGTTTATAGGGATTAAGAGGCTAAAAGGAGGATGCAATCTGTTTTGACTTGAAAAGAGGGCGATGTCGAATAAGGAAAAGGTTTCTGCGATGAACTTGAGAGGGTGACAATGAACGATCCAATGCCGATCTCGCGCCCCGGATCGCAGTTTCAAAGCAGGCGAGCGGAGTCGCTGGATGATTGAATGGCATAGAAATGGTGTCAAAGGATGGGTTCGCATTTCATCGGGATGAACACGGAAACAAGACGGGGCTATTTGGTAGGGAGTGAGAGTCTTTTGTGTTTCACAAGTGACAGCTCTCAAGGTATTTGCTTTCGACGGCGTATTGACTCAGTATTTT
Source organism: Fusarium sp. MBC 119 (assembly GCA_030411635.1). NCBI lineage: Eukaryota > Fungi > Ascomycota > Sordariomycetes > Hypocreales > Nectriaceae > Fusarium > Fusarium sp. MBC 119. The sequence goes on along the minus strand of JAPERM010000042.1, from coordinate 631,868 downwards.
TTCTTGTTCATCACTTTAATTCAATGAGATCTTGGTATTTTGTCTGATAGACGTCATCTGCAGGGCTTGGCAAATGAAGTCTTTCTAATCTAGAGTTTCTTGAGAGGGACGTGATACTAGACAAGATGTTAGTCACAAAAACCATATTCATGGATGCCCAGATGGCTTACTATCTCCAGACTCTTGTTCCGAGCAAGCAAGTAGTACACGTTATCGTCAATCGCTATCGCGTTATTAGCTGCCTGTGATTGATATACTGGCAATCGATAAGACTTACCACTTCCACTATTCTTGTGCTGCAGATGAGCATCCTTGCTATCCCAACCCATTAATAGCCTTGACGCGCGACCAGGAATGACTGAAGGGTTCTCATGTTCGCCCTGAATGAACTCGCCATAAGCCAGACCATGAAGCCCCGTTAATCCGCCCTCATCGCAAGCCACGGCGAATGGCTTCATGTTATCCTCTGTGAACGTCTCATCCACGCCCCAACAAGTGCAGAACTCAGTAATAGGGGCGTGGAGGGCCAGCTCAGTGCGGCCTGTGTATTCTGCAGTCGAGCTGACAATTGGATGCTCAGTGAGTAGGGCGCGCAGAGAGGCCTGCCACTGGGTGGCATCTGAACCGGAGACAAAGGCGTCGTATGCCGGACGCGAGGCCCAGCGGATACCGAGGACCCAATAGTCGGGCTTCTCGAGAGGCTGGCCAAGATAAACGGACTCGACGCCGGGGAGGGACTTGAGGTGGTCGGTCACGGATGAGAAAGAGGCCGGAGGAGATTCAGGGTGTTCAACAAGGATAGGTTTGAACTTGATCAGGAGGGATTCGAACGTTACCGACATTGTGAATAAGGATGTCGCTTGAACGTTGACCTGAGAGATGGTTGTAGGGCTTAAATCGTATGTAGATGAGCGAGATATTACAAGACTAAACAGCAATGAGACAATGTTGGTTCAATATCAATGAAATTGTGAAGAGTGTCAAATATGTTTATGAGAGCTGATGTTGGTGAAGTCATTCAAGGCAACGATACGAGAGCATAGATGAAATTAACATATAGATATGATGTTGATGAGATGAAGTGTTCTACATGTGTCCCGAGTTTACGAGATGGTTCTACAAGATAACAAAGAATGACGCATGCTGGTCTTCCGGATATGTATCAATGAGGGGTATCACATCTGCCAATAATGAGGCTCGACATGTGGCGGCTGAGAATAGACGTGAGGGTAAGAGTGAGGAGAAAGGCGAAGCTGTGCGTGAGCCTCCCATATCAGAGCGGATGGTATGTCGTCAGATGCAGGGATCCTAGAAGATTCCATAAGTACTGTATGGACTGCACATGAGCTTGGATATTGGAGAGTCGTCTCGATTGACGAGATCTATTTGGGTTTCAAGAAGCTTCTTGTGGATCTTAGACGTCAGGTCCCAAAAACAAGCATTGCGCCCACGCACGTAGACCCTGCCATGAGTTAAACGCAAAGCTGTTCAGTATAAATGTTGCTTGCGAACAGCCGCGCCTTTGTATAATACCTACTCTTCACTAGCTTCTATAGCGAGTCTGTTAGTACGGCGCTTCCGCCGAATCCGAGTCGATAAACCCCGGTACTTTCGGGGGATTTAGCCCCACCGCTCCCGGCCCCTCTTTTGCGACGAACGGAAGATCCGGGTGACCACAAGTGACTACCGACAGGTCTCCCCAAAGAAGAAGGAGGCATTGCATTGGTTCGATTGGATGTGGCCGTAAATTATCATCTCAACTCCCCGCGCGTCGCGTGTTCACACTCCTTTTTTATTTTACTCTCCTGTTCGCATCATGTTCATATTAGAACTTGAGTTATTGATCGCAAGTAGCAGGCACTAATTCTTCTGACGCCTGCTAGCTTTGCCGCTAATGACGGTTACACCTGGACAGTGCCATTATCGTAATTAACTAATATCCTTCAACCGAGGCATCGCGCCACTCTCCTCAGGAACCAAAACCTTGTCGCATCACCACATACCTTATCTGCCTTCTTACTCTCCTCCTTTCACTTTTTGATATCCTCGAATACGTCAGCCACCATTACTTCCGCATATTCGACAGGCGCCATGGTCATGGCAAGTGACACCGCCGAGCATGTCACGACGCCTACCACCATTGTCGTCAACCACAACGGTCCTGAGAGCCTCCCCTCTGAGGTGAATCTCTTGACCCTCAACTGCTGGGGTCTTCGCTACATCTCAACCCAGCGCGTTGCGCGACTTGACGAAATCGGACACAGAATCGCGCATGCTGTTCCCACACCGCATATCGTCTCTCTTCAAGAATGCTTCACCCAGGAGGACTATCAAGCCATCCGTCACCATACTCGCCAGATTCTTCCATATGGCAAGTTTTATCACAGCGGTGCTTTCGGTGGTGGCCTGGCCATACTGAGTTGTTGGCCTATTGAGGAGAGTACCATGTTCAAATACCCTCTTAATGGCCGTCCGACTGCTTTTTGGAGAGGAGATTGGTATGTGGGCAAGGGCGTCGCATGCGCCAAGATTCGCTTTGGACCCAGGAGAAAGGACATTATTGAGGTCTTCAACACTCATGTAAGTTTATCTTCGGCTCTCAGGGTTCCGAACCTATAACTAACTTTACCTCAGACGCACTCACCCTACGAGCCCGACCCCGTGAGTACCTACAATTGTCATCGAGTCGCACAGTCATGGGAAATATCAAAACTTTTGCGCGGCGCTGCTGAACGTGGACATCTCGTGGTGGGCATGGGCGATTTCAATATGCTCCCCTTATCCATATTCCACCGCGTCATTACAGCACATGCGCCTGTTCGCGACGTTTGGCGCATTTTACACCCCGATAGCGCTCTTGGCCCTGCCTATCACCCATCTGAAAAGGAACGCCATCGCCCGTTACCCACTGCCGACTTCAATCTCCTCGAGAATGGCGCAACTAGTAATTCCGTCTATAATACCTGGCGTTGGAACAAGAATCAGCAGAACCGCCTTAAAGGGGGCGATGTTTGCGAAGTCCCACCGGATACCATCGATCCTCGAGGTCAGCGCCTCGATTACATCTTTGCCTCAACAGGCGTCGACCCCGATGCTCCCGCCACAACCCCTGGCTGGATCGTCAAGTCCGCTCATGTTTCAATGACTGAACGTCATCCCGACCTCCTTTGCTCACTCTCGGATCATTTCGCCGTTCAAGCCACTCTCACTCGACATACTCCCTCCCCGGCCCCCGGCCCAGCTGATCCCCGCTCCGAGACTCCCTCTGCTGCCCTCCAAACCGGCGCATACTTGGCCCCGAGCAGTCCAGCCAGCAGCATTCATTCAGGCGATGCAGCGCAGTCTGCCAATCCGGATACCCAGCTCAAGCGCGGCCGCTCCTCGAATCAGGATTCTTTTCACGCATCTACGTACGACGAAATTCTCAGCATGATTCACAAGTATCACACCCGCGAGCTGCACCAGCGCTATTGGCGCGGTGTGCATTTCTTTGTCGCACTGCTTGTCTGGGTCGCATGTCTTGTCGCTGTCTGGTTCAGTCCCGAAAACTACGTCGCATTCATCCTCATGCTGGTCAGCAGTCTAAGCATAGTCGCTGGTGTTATTGACGGGCTGCTCTCGCTCCTTTTCTTCTCGTGGGAGATTCGGGGTCTCAAAGAGTTTGAATGGGAAATCCGCAATGCTAAAGCTGTAGCATCCGGCGATCTTGTCGCGTTGACAGAATCCGAGCCACACAATAGTCCCGTGCGAAGATCGAAATCTAAATGAAAGAAATCAATACTACGGATACACAGCATGTTATGACTTTATGTTTCTGCATGGGGCTAGGATGATGAATACGAGGTTTAGGATAAACGTATACATGCCAGCAATAAGGCTTAATGGTTAATGTCTATTAATACTACTTTTAATGATTCTCCTGAGTTTGGCCTTGCTTCCTTTTTTTTTTCAATTCCTTTCCCTTGTTCTCTCCTGTTCAGTCCCTCGGTCCTCGAAATGGTTTATTGCAAGATGTTACCTTCGTCCACCGTAGGCGCTTCTAGCATTTCCTGTTCGACGTAACCACCGGGCCTCATTCTCCGCCAAGTATATCCCATAAAGGCTGTCTCCTTTCGAATTCTCAATGACGTTTTTTTAGTATCCTTGTCCCGCAGTAGCATGTCTCGTGGGCGTTTGCGCTCTTTGTGGCCGTAGAACCTCACGAACTGCTTCAGCGCAGCCTTCTCGGTCGGCTGGAGCTCTTTTGATGCATCAAGATCACGGTCAATACCTCGAAGTTTGGCCTCATCAAATGGTGTTTTGATAAGCTCCATGGCTTTTTCCTGGACATGAGTGTCAAATCCGACAAGTAGCTCCCTTACGTCCTCGGAATTGAGGAAAATACCCGAAGGTATCGACTCAGACCAATCTTCGAAAGGCTCGGATTCGTCGAAGTAATGTGCGTCATCATCGCTCTTCAAGTTAGGGATGAAAGGGGGTGGCATAAACTGCAACCGATCCCAGCGTGTGTTCCTGAACCATCTATGCGCTTTGATATCCTCCGCGTCATCGGGGAAGACATAACGGGCAGAGTAGTCTGTCGATCGTGAATTATTAAACTGGCCACGGTATCTCCTCTGATACTTTCCCGAACACAGTCGGATGTCTTTTTCTTGAATCAAGCGGTAGATTAGGTCTTTACACTTGTCGCTGACGAGCGGCCTGAGTGGAAATGCAAAGTGCTTCTTGAAGTCCTGTAATAATCGTCAACCTTTCGTTCAACCCGTTCTGTTAGAGTTCTTCTTACTACAATGTTTTGTTTCGTTTGTTTACGTCCTTCTTCTGATAAGAAGGGTGTCTGACCATAGAGGCATTCATACAGGATAATGCCAATGCTCTACTAATCGCATCTCCCGTCGTACTGCTGACCTGAAACAACTTCAGGGGCCATGTACTGGCTAGTTCCAACCACGGAACGTGCAGCGGTGCGATTTCCGTGTCGATTTCTCCAGGCGATAAGTCCTCGTAAGTCCTCATCCCTTGCCCGCGGATACCCTGCGTGTCTGTGAAGTCCAGAAACGATGGATTGGTACCACTCAAACTGCTTTAGTATGTCCTTGCTGCCTTTTTGGTCTGCCTCGTCACCATTGATGTTGATGCCCAGTCCTCGAACTAAAGAGTATCGATGAGTATTATAATATGCCGCGTCGTGGGACCAATGATCATCAAATGCTAGCCCGAAGTCAGAAATCTTCAAGTGGCCAGATGAGGATATCAGAAAGTTGTCTGGTTTAATGTCACGATGGATGAAGTTCAAGCGATGAGCCTCTTCCACGGCAAGAATCATCTCTGCAATGTAGAACTGCGCAATGTGCTCCTGTAATATGTTTTGTCGAATGAGTAATCCGAGGAAATCACCACCCGGCATATACTCCATCACCAGATACAGATTTGCTAGGTCTTGAAAACTGGCAATCAACGGGACGGCCCTATGGGGAGGCATTGGTTAGCTGGGCTTTTTTGTAGCTTGAGTTTGCATAGACACGAACCATTGTGACCCTTCAGAGGCAACAAGAAAGTCCCTCTCGGCCCTCAAATGACCTTCTTGGCTGTTCCTTAGCATTTCTGACTTCCGGATAACTTTCATGGCATAGACTTGCCCAGGAAAAGCGTGTCCGGGTGCAGGCTTTTCACGCACCAGCCTTACCACTCCGAAACTCCCTTTTCCTAAGATATGCAGCGGCTCGTAATTGTTAACGGATAACCTCGCATCCTTCTTTCCTGATTGAGAGAGAGCTTCGGCTTTCATTACCCGTAACTCTCTGAGATGGCACGTCTCCTAGTTTCTGTACCGGATTCGAAACTTCTCCTTTTCTTCTGGTGGCATCAGCAGGCAGTTGCATAACTGGGACTCAAGGGATTGTTTTCGCAAAACCCTTGCATCTAGTTTGTAAAGAAGCTCGTTGAAGTAGGTCTCGAGGAATATTTTGGCAGCAGAGGCTCTCTCCACAGTTATAATGGTAGGCCGAGCTTGGAACGCGCCAACTTCTGGAATGGTGCTGAGTGCGCGACCCTCGGGGCTTGAACGAGTCCATGGGTTTCGTCTGTTGTGTCGTCTGTTCGTTGTTTCCCCATTCTGCTGCGAGGAAGGGGAGTTTGCTGATGTCTTCCCCGTCGGCTCTTCTTCAGTTGTTAAAAAATCACCGCTCGCTTCAGAGGAACGTGGAGTATCCAATTCACTTGAGTGGGCGGTACCCAGCGGTTGTAGGGAGCTTCGTGCCCTCTTTGGAGAAGTCCCAATCACTAGGGTTGAATTGGATGTCATGGCTAAGGGGTTGAGCCGAAGCTTTCGAAGCAGTTCTTTCGTGTGTGCACTTCTTGTTGCACGTTTTGAATAGGACGTTTCCTTCACTTCACGTCGTTGACCATCTTTGGGTTGCGGATGGTTCTTAAGTAGCACTTCAGGGGGTGGGTTTAAATCTTTGGATACTTCGACGCCTGTTTAGAGTGAGTGAAGATGATCATGGGGTCGCTCGCAATGACTTACCGCTGCGTGCACTCCTCAAGATGCTCTTGAGAGCATCGCGGAAGGGTGTCCATCTTTTGGAGCCACTATTGCGAAGTTTCCACCCATGTTGGGTCTCCGAATTCCCCGAATCGTTTATTTCAGACCCGGGTGGTGATTCAAAAGCATTCTTTGATTCGCAAGACGAAATACGTATGAATTGCTGGCTGGCTTTCTTAAAGAGAGTTGGAGCCATGATGCTGCAGGGTAAGTGATAAAGAGAAGGTTACTGCTGCATGAGTGGATATTCAACTAAAAGAAGCCGTGGTTTGAAAAGAGATGAAGTTATTGTGTTCCGAAGAGAATGACACCCAAGCCGCGTACGCACGACAGTGTTGTTAAAGCTGAAGTCAACATTAAAGATGATGGGCAAACAGAAGGTCGGTTGGATATACGACAGGTTTGCGGGAGGGCCATCGCGGCTTCCTACGACCACTTTGCTCGAGAAAATCAACAATTGAAGGCTACTGCACAGCAGGTGATCACCAAAGAGAAGGATCGAGACAGGTTAAGAGGAAAGAGAAAATGTTTTTATTTGCACAACTTTACAATATCCTTTCAACAAGTGCAGGGAGACGTGTCCCGCGAAAAAACAACAAATCGAAACCATAACCCTTTTTATCGTACGCCAATTTCATGTCATGCAACGTGAGACGGTCCTCGTCCCATCATCCCTGTTTGCCGTTCAGACTGGCCCCCTCATGTCTGTTCTATACATTATTGGCTCTTGGCAGAAGGCACAGGTCTGAGACTCCTCATCCTCGCATATAGCACGACACCAAGCGAGCAGCAGATGATATATATAGAAGCCCGAAAATCCTGGGCATCTCAATGTCATTGATGTCTCGCCGAAACTCTGCCACAGCTCACAAGGGGTATTATTACACGTGGCCCGTGGAGAGTCGACACGGGATCAAGCGGTTGGAAGCAGATGCTACGCTCACTTAATCTCCAGAAGCTTGACATCGAAGATCAATGTGCTGTTGGCGGGAATGCCAGGCAGACCACGAGAGCCGTAGGCAAGGTGGGCAGGAATGGTCAGGCGGCGCTCACCACCGATGGCCATGCCAACAACACCAATGTCCCAACCCTTGATCACCTGTCCCTTACCAGCCTTGAAGGAGAAAGGCTTGCCCTTCTTGTTGGCTATGACACAGTTAGTGAAGTTCAAACCATAAAGTAATATGTTACTGACCGTCGAACTGCTTTCCGTTCTGGAGCTTGCCAATGTATCGGACACCGACGGTGTCGCCGTTCTTGACAGTACGGCCGTTACCGACGGTGCGGTCGTCGATGGTGACACCCTGAACAACCTTGACACCAGTGGCGGGCTTAGCCTGCTTGGCCTTCTCGGCAGAGCCAGTGGGACCCTGCTCAAGGTTCTTAGCGAACTGAACCTTCTTAGCGTCCTTCTTCTCCTCAGCAGCAACAGCCTCGCCCTTGTTGTTCTTGAGCTTCTTCTGCTGCTTCTTGGACAGCTTGGTATCGTCCTTGGAGATGAGCTCGTCAAGTCCCTCGGTGGCCTCCTCAGCGGCACGCTTGTTCTTGCCCTTCTGGACGGGAACAAGCTTAGGGGCCTCCTCATCAGAATCAATCTCCTGAACACGGGGGTCCTCGACGCCATCGAGCTCGTCACTGGCGTCGCTGTCATCGCCCTCGAGAGCATACTCGAGCTCATCAGGAGAAAGATCGTAGTCATCCTCGTCCTCGTCCTCGTCATCCTCATCATCGTCCATGATGTAGTTACCGGTGAGGTAGATAGTGTGAGTACCGGTAACAACGAAGAAAACCTTCTCGCCGTGGTTGACAGTGATGTCGAGAGGCTGCTGGTAGTTCTGCGAACCAATGTTAGCTGACTATACTGCATGCGTAGGCTTGTTGACTTACCCTCTCGGTGTCGAGAGTGCAGATGACAAAGTTCTCAAGGTCGGCGCCCTCCTCGCTGTCGTCATCAGAGTCCTCCTCATCCTCATCGGAGTCCTCCTCAGTGGCCTTGGCCTTGCCCTTAGCCTTGCCGTTGGGCTTGGCGTCCTCCATCTCCTCATCAGACTCCTCCTGGGCGGCGGACTCGAGAAGCTTCTTGATGGCAGCAGCCTGCTTTTGCTTCTTGGCCTTGGCAGGGTCGCTAGGGCCACCGTTGGCCTCCTCGTCAGAGTCCTCCTCATCGTCGTCGGAGCCAGCGAGGAGAGCCCTCATGTACTCATCGTCAATCTCATCATCCTCGTCCTCGTCCTCGAGACCAGGGAAAGCACGCTTAACGAGGCGCAGAGTGGATCGAGGGACAGAGGGAACGTTGCCCTCGCCATCAGCCTCGGGCTCCTCGGTAGGGTCGACGGCAGCCATGGTGATGCGGAACTGTACGTTTTCACGGTTAGAACTTTGGGTCTGAGGCTATACTGCGCTGTCGCAAAAGTTGCGCTGGCTTGCTTCTGCTCGCCAGCATGGAATATGGCAGCGCATCGCGTCGAGAGCGCTTTGGAGCGCGAATAATCAACTTACAGAAGCAGGGAATTCCATGGTGGCAGGAATCAAGATCTCGCCAGGCGGGACCTCGAGGCCGTAGACAGGACCAGGAACAGCAGACATTATAGCGGTTGTGTGATGGAATTTGCTTGGATAAGGGAAGGGAAGTGTGAAAAGACTTGGGAGACGAAACTATAAAAGCAGATAAGTGAGAGAGAGGGTGAGGAGATAATGTTGGGGTGAGGATTTCTTAAGGCTCTCGTTCACGGCGAAGAAGAAAACTAAGAATCGAGAAGCATCCTCAGAGCTTCGAAATTTTTTTCGGGGAACGACAGGCGCCCCCACCGCTCAAAATAGGCGCCGCCAATGAGACGGTGCGATAAGGATCTTTATCGTAACGGGGCGGTCGCTGTCTCAGCAACCAAGATATGGTCTCCGCTTTGGCGCAGATTTTCCCGCCGCAAACTCCACTCCTGAGCGAACAGAGCCGCCTAGAAAAAGACGGTAACTTATGTCTGTACGACGAGTCAAGCACAGGCCGAGTCCAAAAAGCTGAACCGAGGGTGGCCCGACCTCAAGAAGCGGCAGGGCTGATGTGATGTGACAGGCTCAGCAATGACTTCAATCTCAAACAAACTAATCGTGCAGGCGGCTTACAAAAAACAGGGACTCCAAGAGTACTTGACAGAAATATATGACAGCAGTGAGAGTCCGGGTTTGCGGCCCACCTGCTGTGCTAACCTAGACATCCATAGATGATTATGATAACTGCTCCTCGAATAAGATATTAAACAACCTTTGATCGCGCCTAGTCCTTCTTGCTCCGAAATGGCGCAAACGACAAAAACCAAGCCTTGATAATATGCCACGCGACCCCTAAAACGAACCTGCGCTGGCCTTGGTCATAGATCTGAGATCGATCACCCACATCTACCAATATGGCCCCCATACCAGCGACCGGTTTTGACCAATGCTTGCTGCTTGCACGAGCATACGCAACCATGAGATCGTTGCCGTTCGTAATTCCGCCTGGTCGAACCGTCAGTCACTTACAACGTCCTCATTCAACCAATACATACCACTTGACCATAGGTTACCGTCTTGAATCCATCGATACTCATCTCCCACAAACTTGACGTCCGGATACTTCTTGACCAAATCATCTTGCAGTCCTCTAGGTCCACTGACATTCCTACCATTGAGGATACCAGCTGCACCACATAAGTAGACACCAGTGCAAACGCATAGGACATCAACGCCCTCAGTGTTGAAATGATTCCTCAACCATTTTAACGCACCCTCCTCAAAAGTTACTGCTGGTTCTGTACCCGGAACGACGATAATGTCCAGTCGTCCAGGGGCAACATCCCCGTCTTCAAACGTGTGTGTTGCGCGAACGGATAGATCAGCCGTCAGATCCACGTTTGGGAAGAGCTTAGGCGACGTGATATAGGTTATCTTGGTGCTGGGCGCCAGGTCGCTGATATGTGCGGGCAGGGGGATCAGACTGAGGTATTCCTTGGACATTGAAGCGAGAACATCGACAGTTGCGAGGTCGAGGAGTTGTACGCTCAGGGGCATAAAAACGCCGATGCGTATTTGCTTTGATGCCATGCTTGTGTTTTTTGGCAAAGGGCAACACGGAATGGGCAAAGATATGAGCAAGCAACAAGAGTGAAGATATTTAGAATTGGGTAATATACAACCATTTGTCCTTGATAGGAATCTAAGTATATCTTACCTTAAATACTAAAATCATACCTCCGTCGCTCGACCTTCCGCGCCTCGATCCGTCTCGACCTGGAAGTAACCTAAAGCCTGGGAGCTTTGAGTGGTCGCAAGCGCAGTCTCCAAATGCTGGATTGGTCGCTCGGCCTGCCTCTTATTGGTTCAATTGACTTTAACATCCGAAGTCCTTCGGCGCCGAAGGACTCCACCCCGACTGGTTCTGCAATGCTCGGTAATCAATACATCCATCAACAGCTCGCCAGTAAAAAGAGAAGATATCTTGTGTCAACTAATGACTATAATATCCAGGTTGGACTCGATAGGCCTCCAACTAGTGTTATAAATGAAAATTATAGTATTAACCCTAGGTATATGCCAAACGATCTTATGTAACTCCCGTCTCCTGAATGCTGTATTAGTTTCTTGGCGATCAAAGCTAATTGGCCTAGAGCCAACCTCGAACTTGTTCCCGTTAACATCTTGTTATACTCATATATGAACCAAAGACTACTATCTATACGCTCCCAAATGAGATGAATCAACATCGTGGAGCATCCATGTCGCAGATACTCAACCCCCTCATTAACCGCCAAGTCATTAGTAAGGACCCTGTCTAAATCTGTTACCGTCGTTCTGTCGCCAATATCCGCAATATTATCGTAAAGTCTTTCGTACACTCATCGAGGCCTCATTGAGAATGACATTCTAAAAGGGTCCTATGCCATGTCGTCCACCTTCACAATCGGGATCTGTCGCCGCGTTGCCTTTTGGCTCACGGTATAAACCAGGTCCTGACCCCAAAGCTGACCGATCAAAGCTTGAGCGCTGGGGATGGTACCATATAAAGGAGCGACGATGGGAATCACAAGGTAGTCATGCCAGTTCTTCCTGAGGGATCGTCGGGAGAAGTCCATTCCATCAGCCAGGCCAGCCTTAACCATCTCCCTCTCGCGACTAGCAACACCTGCCTGGTGAAAGCTCTCGTATAGAGACACGTATATTCCGATTTGGAAGAAACCGTATATACGGATGATGTTGCACCAGCCGAAAACCCATGATAGGTTCTGGGGGTCCTCATTGCTTTCTGTGAGCTTGACGTAGAGCGCAGAGGAAATCACCAAGATGGCCATATGAACCGGAAGGAAGTGGGCTTCGAAAAGACGATGCATCATGTAGAAAATGTACTCCCAGTGAGGTGGTTTGATGGTGTCCTTGGTAATACTCGAAAAGATACCGTTATCATAAGAGTGGCCAATATGCTCGTCATTGAGATGACTCTCGGGAATTTCGAGGTTGTTGGCGTCGGAAACCGTGTAGTGAAGGGGTTGGTACGTTCGTGTTGTTTGTTTTCGATCTTGCCATAGCTGGACAAGCTTACGAAGCGCAAAGCCTGTGTCAAGAGAACCCCACATGTGACGGAGAGCCTGCTTGTAGCGGGCACAAACGTCCTTAAAGAATCCGCCGCCACCAGTAACGTTGCTCTGGCTGACAGGACTGTATATGACACGGCTTGTTAAGTTGCCGTTAAGAGCAAAGAAGCACTTGATGTACATGTGGAGATCTTCACCAATAGCTTCGCTACCACAATCCCATCCGCCGACTCGATCAACCAGATCCAGTGGAAGAGAGTAAACGGACGTCGGGGGAGCGATGGAGGATCCAGGGTAAAGGCCAGACATTCCGGCGGCACACCATAATATGTCGGCGACGCGAACAAGAGCGGGGACTGAATGTGCATTTCGATCGAATATTATAGGTGCTGAATAGACGGTCGTCAATGCGGTCTCGGAATATGACAAGTGCATATTTGTAAGAATTGTGAAGTAGTTCGAGGAGAGATGGCTGTCGGCTAGAACATCCATGACAATTAGTAACGAGAAGGCAAAGGTAAGCATGTGGCAAACCGTTTCGTACCATCAATACCGGTTATTATAACGTTCTGCCTCATAGACACCGAGTACTTCTCACTCAACTTGCGCGCAGCCCATCCGATGTTGCTACCCTTTCCGGCAGCTTCGCCAGGGATATCCGATGGGTGAAGGGTAAAATCAATAGACCGAAACTTTTTGACAAACTCTTGAATCAAGCCAAGAGCTTTTGTTTCAGCGTTGCTCTCACGTTGTTCCATTCCGAGATATACCTAATGAAGCGAGTTAGTGGTCGGATATAAAGTAATAAAGTGCATGTCCAATCGTGGGATGCAGTTACGCCACGATCAATCAGTCACTTACATCGTATGAATAATGAGCCTGAGGATGGGATGCCAAAACATCGAGAGTTTCCCTAAGTGTATCTGGGTCTTCTTTGTAGTTGGGAATGATGATGGCATGAACTACATTGTCGCAGGCTCCGGATACACCGTCAGTGTAGAATTCGGGATCGCTATCGCCAGCTTCACTGGCGGTTGAAGACGAGGTGCTGTTTCGACCGGAGATGAGGGTTTCGGAGCTTGAAACTGATGCGTAGGATTCACGACGAGAAGCTAGCTTCTTGAGATCGAGCAATGAATTGCTACGTGCCGCTCGCTTCAAGGATTGAGTGAGAGTCCAGACCGTCCAGCACGCGCGGATAGGAAAGATGCAGACCAGAACGTGGACAAGAAGACAGTAGTATGCGAAGGCATAACTCAAAAAGCCTGCGCCTGTGGTAGACACAGAAGAGTAGTACGAGACTTGACTGCCAGGTTGTTCATACTTGTATCGGTGCTGCTCAGGGGAGGAGTCGCGACAAATGACCCAGTAGCAGAGAGCAATGAGTGCGATCATACTGAGGCCACCTGCGCGTTGCGCGCACCAAGTGAATACAGACATGGCGACCGACTTCTGACTCCGGTCCTCTAGACAGGCGCACTCGTGTGTGTTGGCAGGAAGAGACCAGAAGGCTCGGATGGGCTTGAACTACCCGAGAGGCAGATCTGGCTCAAGAGAGGTATAAGGTATGACCACAACAGTAAAGCAAAAAGAGTGGTGAAACTGGGAGCGTAAGGAAATCAAGAAGTAAGTACGTAGGTTAGGAGAAGTAAGGTTGAGATTGCGTGTGGATGTGCATGTGTAAGAGCAAGGTCAAAGCTGATGGGGGAATACCCAACTCGGTAAAGTTAATTCGAGGAAGCTCTATCATGCCCATCTAAGTTCTTAAAGACGAAAATCAACTATGAGGATCAAGAAAGCAGCTAGTTTCGGGATATTAGAGACGAAAGAGGCGTGGGGAGTAGAAATAGTGGCCAAGTCAAGTGCACAAGACGACACTCGCCATCCACCCACCCCCCTAAGGTACTATGGCTGCCAACCCATATGTATAACACACGCTGGGTAGTAACTCATCTGGTTCGGTCATGGAAATAAGATAGGGATATGTTGGAGCCCCCTGACCCCATTTGCCGAAAGATGGAGCTGATAACAAGACAAAAGCCGGGAGGAGGGAACATCGTATTGGGTCATTTTTCTGTGGGAGTGCCAGCTGTCCACGGTCTCCAAGCTCAACTTCGATCCAAGTAACATAACCAACAACGTTTTTGTAGAGTACTTAGGTAACCGGTTCAGAAGTTACAGAGGTCAAGACATTCTGTGCAGTTCAGTGTGAGGCTACTGATACTTGGCCAGCAAACTCACGGCCCACTTCTATTAAGCATCAATAAAGTGTGGCGGAGAGACCCTTGAACGCTAGATCGAATTTCGTCGACATGAGTTAGACCTCATCGACTTCTGACCACTCACAGACAAATAAGTGCCCATGATTCAATATCTTGCGCTGGTGCATTCAAGTCCCCATAATGCATATGCACGAACCCACAGGTCGTGGGACCCTTGACTAGTCTCAATTGATGTTTGATCGTTCGCGCAGGAGTTATGACGTTCTGGATCGAATATTGTAAAGTTGAGTGATGTAAGGTACTTTAGATTCGCCGTCAAACTCTACAAATATAATAAAACCAAGAAATCATAGACTGTTCAGTATGCATCTCAATCACGAAAAAAGCCCCTGAACTAGAGAGCGACTTCCAACTAGATATCGTCAAGTAGTTGACTGTAGTTTTCAACGTGGATTTTCATGTCGATCACCCGGTGGCTGGCCTGGACGCTTGATTCTCCAGATTGACGAGTTAATTACAATACTTGGACCCAAACGTCACACAGAACTGCTTGGACAACCGGCCAGGCGCCTGACTCGTGTATGTTTTCGGTTTCCTAGACCACCAAGGCGGATGAAGTATCCTGTTGATTTGGATGAGACCCGAGGTCATGGCCTCCTTGTGAAACCAAAACGGCCGTCTGTGATGTGGTTGTGATTGTCGCTGTACATAACCGCTCGCTCCATGCTTGTGTAAGTCCATGTTTGCTACCCTTAACCAAGTTGAGATGTTGTCAATGACAATCAGGGTAACCATGTCCCCAACAAGAAGCCCCTTGTACGTCGCGTTCGGTGCTGGTGTGCGACCTCATTGTTGTAGAGATGGTGCCCAACTTAGACACCGCCGCGATATACTCACAATCTCAATCGAAATGAGATCACGGGTGACAAGTCTTTTTGTTAGAAGCTGTACCCTTTGTTCATGCCCGCTTGACAACGTTGGTGGGCACCCAGCTCTCACTGGCTCGAAGCTATGTCCACGAGACTCGCTCGAATTTCTGATGCTTGCGAGTCGGCTGTAACCCTTTCATGGCATTTGCTTGACGGTTAAGGTATCGTTCGTCAATCGCAATCCATAATCGCAACACGCGTGGCTACCACTGGTTGAGGGTCCCGCTGAGCCTTGTCCCGTCGCAATGCTGGGTCAACGTTCGCGTCACGAGGGGGAGTCTTGACAAAGCTCGTGAAATTCCTCTAGAGACCCATCTAGGAAATTCGTGGTTATCATCCGGCAATTGACGAATTTTTAGTCGATACCGTTGTGCCAGGCTTGTACGTTGTTGCATGACTATCATTGGCCCACGGGGGCGAGTGATTGGATCCCTTGCATTTTCGTAAAAAGCCCGCTCCTGCTAATTTTCGCTCTATTACGACAATCCTGGGGCGCCATCACTGGCGATAGATATGAGTTTGTCCGTAGCGTTGCGATGGAACGGATCATGAGACCCGAAAATTGGGCGGAGACTCGAAGTTCCTCTTGGTACCGTCATATAACAAAGGCGTAATTGTTGATGTGTTAGGTCCTTCTAGACACTGGTTGTTCTGTACGTTCTGAATTTCTCATGACCCATATGGCGTTTGTCCGGACACTATAATAGAGCAGGACTCTTGATCCACATCGCCAAACTGGCCGTCCATCATACCGAAGTCATCCGTGTGTTGATTGATGTTTGATCACTTGTCCAAGACAAGACTAGGTGACAGAGAAGTCGAATCGCTGGGACACTTGATGGTATAACTTAACATTCTATTATCCTTGTGAAAGATGTTGTGCACGAAGTCGATTCCTGATACCGAAATAAAGGCAGAGAGAGATTTGATGGAGATACTCGCCAGTTTCGTTTTCCTAGGGTATCTCAAATTCTGGGAAGCCTCCCAAGATTTTCCTATAGGGCAGAAACCTTCTCATGGTTCTGATCCCTTTCCGTGAACGCCGTACTCCAGATTTGTGGTATCTTGCATTAATGGCAATTTGAATTTGACATTTAGAGCTCGAGTCCCCAATGCCCACAATATTTCTTCTCCTGCTGATGCAAATTTGAGCCACCAGCTCAACCATAGTTTCCAATTCCAATGCTTCGTTGGCAGTATAGTGAGTTCCGTCGTAAAGGATTTTGCTGTTTACGGCGCCTTCTCGAATAGCTTCTGAATTGGTTTGGCAGCCTAAAAGAACATTAGAACCAAGAGCTGAAACATGGAAAGCAGCAGCATCTGCGAGCGGAAAGCACTGACATCAATAAATTTTTCAAGGTCGTTGTCTAGATTAGCTAGGTCATCCTTCCTCCGTTTGTTATCTGCGATAAGTTTCTGCTTTCGTTTGAGCAGCTCCTGTCGTTGTTGCTCAAGGGCTTCACGCTCAGCTCGTTCGTGATCGATGCGGGCTACCATTAGGGTGTTTTCGTCGTCGTCCTGGTGCTCAGGGTGTTGTGCGAGGAAGTCTTCTACGGGAATAAGAGGTAACTGCTGATACTTGTGACTACAACGTGTTAACGAACTGTCCCGGTTTGGCTCAGACTGTAGCATGACACGATGCGGCGAAGCTTACTCGTAGGATTCGCATGCGGTAATCTCTCCTTGAAGATGGCGTTGCTCGTAATACAAGTTCTGAAGCTGAAGATGTAGACGGTCGACTTCTTGACGCGACTCGGCAGTCTCAGCCTTGGTCTCGCGAGCAGAGAAACAAGCGTTTCGGTGCAAACCCCGTAGATGTGAGATGCTTGTAAAAAGGAGCTTCTGTTGCTTGGCGATTTCAGCTTGCGCTTCGGGGGATGCAGGTCCTTCACTGTATGCTTGTTCGGCGAGATTGAGGAGGGCGCTGGCTTGATCGCGTGCCTGACCAGAAATTTGCAAGACCGCAAGAAGACTTGGTTCCGTAACGAGTTTGTCGATCGCCATCTTCCGTGTTGTAAGCTGCACAACGCGATGAAACCGATAACAACGTAGATTGTTGTAAGCTGTTGTAAGTGTAATGTGTGGAGAAGATGGAGGTGTTATCGCGAAGAGTAAGGACAAAGCCCCGGAATAAGGCTGTTGTTTGTTCCTGCAGGAAAGTGGGGTTCCTACCCAGGTAAAGTGTTAATGACGCTGGGAGGGAGCCATGTCCAACAGTCTCGCATTATAATAGATACTATTGGAATCGTGAAACAGATATCATTGTAACTAAATCTAACTAGGTATCTAAAAGTGATCGTTTCGAATTAGCTATGGAGTCTGTCGCTGATTTGGTCTACTGTCTGGGGGTATGTGAGGTTGTTTTGACTCTTGAGTACCTAATACGTAGATACGACAAATATTCAACATCAGAACACACTTTAAATTGACAAAGAAGAGGAGACCCCTTTACAAAACAAGAGTTCTCTTGAATACGTTATATTCGAAACAATGTTGTAGTATCGAGGTTGCTGTATGAGATAGCGGACTGGCTCCGATAGTAAACACCAAAAACTTTATTCCAACCGGGTGCACCAACTGACAGATACCGTTTTAGTGACGTATGGGATTATCTAGGGTTATAGGAATCAGAAACATGACTCTCTAGGCGTACGAACAAGGCGGACTGAGGTCAGCTGGCAATGAGAAAGGATGACTTCCATCCATGTGATCCTACTCAGATCTTGTAGGAGAACAGCAGCGAGTTGCATGTGATATACAGGCTCAGACCTCGTCATTTCCACTATTCTTCCATAATGCGACACTGGAGTTGCGCTCAGATATGTGTTGTATCAGCGATGGTTTTGAGGTGACTCTGATGTCTTTATCACCGTCCCGAGGGTCTGTTTATACTTTATACTGTATGTACGGAGTAGGTACTCCTGGATGGATCCGTCAATAAGCAGTAGGCTGTTCTGACCCCCTTTCGGCTCCGGAGACGCCGGATATTCGATCTAGAAAGCGCGTAAAAGACGTGGGACGTAAGCTCTGGGATCAGATATTAAACTGAGTAAGAATGCTTTGCCAAACCTGTTATTGAAATTTCCCAGTAACCTATCATCCGCGGGTTTCGATACAATCTTCAACTTCGATCTCTTGACACCCTCCATCCTTCTAGCCCAGGAACAAGGGCCAACCAAAACGATGTTCCATGTGCAAGTGGTCGTGGTGTGCATCGGCGGCGTTTTTGAGAATGGCGCCCTATTGGCTCGAGTAAACACCCTCCTGCGCAATGAAAGTCCATAAGCGGGCCGTGGCGAGCTGTGTGTTGCCGAGCTATCTCGTGAAAGTCACAAGAGGCTTTATCAAGAGCTGCAAGTCCTGCCAGCAACCGAACTGTCTTTGATAAGAGGTCATCTGTTATGATAAGGGAGTTTTAGTCCCCTCTGAAAGGCCATTTTGAAAGTCACGAATCTGTTATTTGCGCATGAACAGGAATGGACTTGTCTCCTAAGTCAACGCCTTGTCTTTGCCTTGAAGGATGCTGCCCAATGAACGATACCGTCGTTTTGCAAGTGGCGTCGCTAAGTAACCCAACAAGGGACGCCAAGGCCGCCCCCGGTACCCGTCATTTCAGCTACTGGGATCAATCCAGTTCCTTTTTTCTTTATGAATGGACTGCTCAATTTCTCAACCTCTCGACCGTCATGCGCCTTCGCACTGTTCATTCCTTCCTCCTGTGAACCGGTTTCCCTCTCCTTTATTGCTTCTCTTCTCATTCTCACATTACTTCGCGACGACGCTTACTCTCCTTTTCGAACAGCCAGCCCCTCATCATCATATCATTTCCCCATTTCCCAAGGCTTGGCTACTGGCTTATCCGCAGATCCTTATCCAACTGAGAAAGGGAAAAAAGAGCACAGGTCTATTTCCGCCAACCAAACTCGGCAATCGTTGTCCCCGCGTCAAATTACCCGCAGGGTCCGCAAGGGTGTTTTCCATCGCTACACCCAACTTATTCCGAGACTCATAACCGATCCATAACAACCAATTGTACTCCTCACTCCTCACTCGTGGTCTCAACAAAGCCTCAAGTCAGTCAAGCTGCATGTGAAATTCATCACTTTGTCCACCGATAATCAGCATCGCCGGATGCAGTGAGCCTGACTCGTCGCCACCATTGTTGCAGCGTTGCAGTGCCAGCTCAGCTTAGCCCAATCGTCGCGGCATAAACACCACAGGTTTCGTCCGAAGTTACTGAACCGCCACCATGTCCGACGTTACCACCGCAATCACTACGGCCTGCACCTATAAGGCCCGGGACAGCGACAACATAGCCAGCACCTCTGGATCCGATATTCGACCCGTCGCTGAACCCCGAAAACGCCGTCATTCATTTTTCATTCCCAGGAGACGATCCATTGTTGGCCATATTATGGATGGCGAGGAGGGTCTCCTTCTCAAGGTCGACTTGTTTCTCTCGGAGCTCGAGCGCCGTCTCGACTTTATCGAGAACTACGTCGACCTGAGCAAGGACTCAAGCATTTCACGCACTTTTTCCACGCTTCAAGCCGTTCGTTCAAGATGTTCACACGCCTCCGAGGAAGTCCTTGGTGCCGGACGACGCCGTTTACACATCATGGTCGACACCCTTGAGGCTAGATACAAGGAGACCCTTGAGGCCGCCGAGTCACTGAACGAAAAGGCTCATGTCGGTGTTGACCTTCTCGAAAACATGCTCTCCGACTTTGAGACACGCGCCTACAAATTGCGCGAGCAGGGTTTCGCCAACGCCGCCAATGCCGCCGAGGCTTTTATGGACGAAGGACGACGAGTTGCGAACGAGGGTATTGAACGTGCTATTCAAGCCGCCTTTTCCCTGGAAGAACACATCCAGCAGGCCATCGTCCTGGCCAAGGAAGGCCGCCTTCTCTCCTACGACGACCTCCCCTCTCCTTGGCGAAACAACCCTCACATCCACAAGGGCTATCGGTTCACCGAATCTAAACTTGAGTGTGTTCTTTCAGCTTTCAACCTTTCCAACGAGCTGGTCAACATCTGGTCTCATGCCCTCGGCCTTATCCTGGTCCTGGCGATTGCGCTCTACTTTTACCCGAATACCGCCAACTTTACGCTCAGCACCAAGTCCGATGTGTTTGTCGCAGGTGTCTTTTTTGTCATGGCTTGCCTCACTCTGGTTTGCTCGACAGTTTGGCACACCATGAACGCTGTTGCGGATGTTGATGCTATTTCAATTTTCGCTTGTGTAGACTACACTGGCATTTCTCTGCTGATCGCTGCCTCAATTATGACAACCGAGTACACAGCGTTCTACTGCGACCCTCTCAGCCGATACATTTATATGAGCCTGACAGCATTCCTCGGGATAGGAGGCGTCGTTCTTCCTTGGCATCCTCGGTTCAATGGTGCTGATATGGCCTGGGCTCGTGTGGCCTTCTACGTCGGTCTTGCTCTGACTGGATTCATGCCCATCGTTCAGCTTGGGTGGACTCACGGGCTCGACTTTGTTTACGACTTCTATTCTCCTATATCGAAGTCGATGCTTGTTTACTTTACTGGCGCTGTTGTGTATGCCAGCAAGACTCCTGAAAGATGGTTTCCTGGATGCTTCGACTACGTGGGTGGAAGCCACAACCTCTGGCATGCTGCCGTTCTTGGAGGTATCCTATTTCACTACACGGCTATGCAAACTTTCTTTGCCAACGCTTTCCTCCGAGCAGAAGCTGGCTGCCCTTCCTACTAAGAGGCTGAAACTACTGGACCATTGGCAACCATCCCAAAAGGGCTGATTCGCTGAATATTGTCAGCGGGTTGAAAAGAACCATGAAACCCCGCTTGGTTGGTCGATAATACCGCGTTTCACTCACACCACTCGCTCCGAGTAACCTTTGGCCTTGGTTGGTGATTAGCCTGCTGAAGTTGATTGCGGCGCCGCCTTCGTGGCAACACTCACAACCGAGTACCTCAGTGTGTCTCGGTGTGACAGCAGTCTTTTTGTTTCGCCTCTAGAAAGTGGTTCCGCCAAGGAATGGGACGTGAGCGGCACGCATATCAGCTTTCTGCGATGCTGTACGCTAAAGTTAAGCAAAACTTTCTATGACGATGGTCATAACTTCAGCGGTATTGAACGAAAACTGCACTTCCAGCTTCCTCCTCTTGACGGGAAGTTGAGTTTCTAATGTCGTATGACGAAAAGCATGTAAGCCGGCGTTGACTTTGATTGATAGTGTCGAAGCGCGACACATGACATGAAACGCGTACTGAGCAGTCGATCCGGAGCTGCGTTACAATCCGGATGTAAATAGATAATAGATAGATAAGTTAATCGTATATTCATTCGTTCATCCAAGAGCATTCTTATCTATGTGAACACCCCAATACCTATTATGCCTTCTAGTCGATATTCCCTCATCATTAATATACAGTCATGTTCCCTCCAGTCATTACGCATTTCAATAATCATAAACCATATAACAAGTAGTACGTTTTAAGATGCGGCAGCCCGTCCTGGGTCGTCCGTTCCACTGGATGGTGCGATATCGGTACCGACCAGGCTGCTGCTGCAAGACCCTCCAGTCCACGAGCCATGCAAGGGACAGGGCTTAAAGATAAACTTCCGATCGCGTGGCAGCATGCACGTCAGTCGAGGCCGTGACCAAGACCCCTGCTCAAATATGCCGTGCTATACATTGCCTGTGTGATACGGCAACGGCTGTAAGTACCGAAGTACCATACAGCCAGGCTAATTGGATTCACTCATCAGAGAGCATGAGATACGATCTCGGCATAAACATCATCTGGAATCTTCTTAATTATGCCAATGGTGACGGATTTGACGAGATCAGCATTGAGCTGAGGGAAAGACCTCAAAACTTTATTGGGACTGTTTATATGTTAGCAGTGATGCAAGTTAGGCTTTCGCATAATTCATACCTGGGCGATTGGAGGATTTGGGATCGCATAATGGTGAGCTGTGCCACAATGCAGACAATATTGAGGTGCGGTCCGTAGGCGAACAAAAAGTCCCATAACCGCAGAACCTCGGGCAGAGGTGGTGTACAAGCGCAGAGTGTCAAGACAGAAGGAAAAGCGTAAATCTCTGCTGAGAGTCCCTTGGCAGTGAGATACATGCTCAACTTGGGATCTACAATAGCCAGCACTTTATCTACCAGAGCAAGACCTCGGTGGACACCATCCATAGCACCACGGATATATCCTGGGCACTCGCGAGTCAGCAGTGAATGGAAAGCAACAAATGCTTCTGCCTCGCTGCGAGCTGCGTAGAGGAATGGTGCGGCCAGAACGTTCATGCCCTGGACGTAAGTACCAGGCTCTAGAGTCGCTGCGCCTGCGCCAGACTCAGAGCCCTCCGTTGTAAGAGTCAGGGCACGCGCGCGATTGCGAGCAGTGGGAGACGATGTGCTTGTCCCTGACTGAGAGCGACCGGAGGCGCTATCTCCTGGGAGCGATGCTCGGCTACTGCTGGGGCGACTTTGACGTTGTTCTTCACGGGCATCGTAGAGCTTCCATGCAATAGCGTTGAGTAACCGAATCAAACTGGCCTCGCTAACACGGCGACGGAAAAGAGGGTCGGTTGTGAGGGTTCGAAATGTGTCGTTGCGGATCTTAGAGTAGGCGGGGGAAGCTCCACGGTGGATGAGGGCGAGATAGTCGTCGGTCGATAGAATGGGCGCGTCGAGGAGGACGAGCCAGATGTATATTCTCAGGGTAGACTGTATAAGAGCATCGTTAGTACAACTCTAAGAGAGGTGCGATTGTTGCACTGTTGGACTTACCATGCCATCCTCGGCACTCTTGACACCTTCATCGATTACCTTCCACCGCGCGCTCTCCAAAGCACCCAAGAAATCGCCATCTCTTGGGCCCTCGCGTATGATTTGCTGTAGAGACAGGTGGCCATGCGAGAAGACGGGTTTCTTACTCCCGGCGCGCTTGCTGGCCGTAACGACATTCATCTGGTGAACGAGGGGCGGGGTGGCATCGCTATTGGCGCGACCGCGCTGAGGCGATCGATTGATGCTCTGGGAGAAGCCGCCTGAACCTGTACCACCCTGCGCTGGCGACGATCTTGTGGGCGAAGCATTGCGTTGGCTGTCGCGCAGGCGCTGCTGGGAAATGAGCGAGGGCGTGTTCTGGTCGCGGGCGCGGGCGCCGAGAGAGTGTGCAGATTGGAGGCGGCGAAGGGCACGATGAGTTCGTGGTGATGGCGGGGCTTGGAGTTGTGTGGTAACGGGGGCGGGGAGGGAGGGGATCGCCGGTTTGATGCTGGAGTTGGTGTTGGAGGATGGCTCCGACATAGTTGTGATATTCGGGAGAGTTATTAGAGTTGATTGATGAGGAAAGGCATAGATGGTATACAACAGGATTCAATGCAAATAAAGAGCAAGGTTGTCGAATATGACAGTGGTATTACTAGGGCTGATGCCGTTGTAAATGAATTTTAGTTGTTCAAGAGCAAGTTTCCATTAGCGGGGAGGTTGGAGGCTGGTTGAAGAGTGGAAGGGACGTGATTGTGGATGGTGGGACAAACGATGAATCGTGTTTGTTTCGCGTTCAATTAAGTTCTGGACTATCCAACG
Source organism: Fusarium sp. MBC 119 (assembly GCA_030411635.1). NCBI lineage: Eukaryota > Fungi > Ascomycota > Sordariomycetes > Hypocreales > Nectriaceae > Fusarium > Fusarium sp. MBC 119. Next base: position 608,012 of record JAPERM010000042.1, on the reverse strand, counting down.
GCTCTCAATAAACGTCTATAGCAAAGTATCGCAATTTTAAATAGATATCCTATTCTTCAAAATCTGCTGATTTTTCAGACATTGTCCCTGGTCCCTTACCTTCAATGTCTCAGTATCTTCGTTGCTCATGACTCCCAGGAATGGACGTAATCTGAGAGGTTGGTCCGGTGTGCTATTTTCAGATCGGGGTTGGGTGGACCGATTTGCCGACTTTCATGACCAAACCTAGCAACGGTTAGAGTCTAGTAGATCTGGCCAAGGTAGTTGTTTGTTTACTAATAACCACTCATTAATTCTCAGTTCATCAGGCCCTTCCTTGCAGTCAATATTCACACGGTATCTATTTTCACCTGCTTACATACGTGAAACATCATCACATATTCTTTCAAAGTCGGACTTATAACTGAAAGTTTATTCGAATGTTGCATTGTAGAATCCCCAAGATGCTGTAACCTTGAACAAAGGCCTACTTCACTGACTCTCGGCAAACATCTGTATTGCAGCACCAGCTGACGCCTTTGTCTTTTTCATCTACGTTTGACACTCAAATAAGAAGAGAGACTTGATTGCATTCATCGCAAATCTCGGAACATCGCTCCCCTACTCCGGACTCTCAGCCCTCATTGCTTACCAAATATTGAACCTAGCGCGTGGGATTTATAACTTGTCCCTGATGTTGTTGCGCTACTACCACGATAGGTAAAGTGGCGATTGCGACATCGGTCATGCCAGACAAAACCACCCATTTTCATATCATTCTGGGTGCTCACAAGCTGACCGAGCGCCGCACGACTTTGTCATTTACGTAGGAAAAGATGGAGAAAGCTTTTAGCAGAGGCTATTGCAGCCCGATTTGCCCCTCCATATTGTGTCTGGATCCTCGCGTGGCTTCCATGCAATGCCGATTACCGATGGCCCGATGTTCAACTTGATTTCTCATTAATCTCGAATTTTCTTCAAACCAACAAATTTAACTATGTCCCTCCCTCTAGAATGTGTATTTCTTTGTCCACTTATCCTTTGTGCTTTGCCTTATAGAAAGTTTGTTGTTTATGAACATATCATTCGAAACGCATCATCAAAAGCCCATCTTCAATTACCCAATTCTTTCAATATTCGATCCTACACTACAACCTCCACCGCGATGTCGTCTTAAACCCCACGATATTCGTCATCGGTCTGACCTGAGACCCCAGACCACACGACTAGGACCACGTCTTTATTGATGTCCTATTCGCCAGAACAACAGCTCTACACCACCTATTATACCGCTTCACCCTCTTAAATAGCCAATACCTCCACGCTCTATATCAAACCGGCTAGTTGCATCTGGCCTGGTGATTACAGCTCGAATTCTAGGGAAGCTACTGGGACCAAAGCTAACAAACATATACGAGCAATGTCCCAGTCTGAATAATCAACTTCTTCATCTTGGATAAAGGAGTTGCAGAGCTGTGTCATTCTGGCTTTTGTCGTCTTATACACATACATATATCGCACAGAACAGACAACTTGAACCTGGATATTTGGTTGACAGACTTATACGCCAGGATGCCAGGCCACACAACCGCTTTAGGCCAGGGCCTGGCCAACGTCCTGGGCATTAAGCTCGACGACGACCAAAAGAAAGATCTACAGACCGAATCAACAAGCGGCGCTTCTATTCTCTCAGTACAGAGCAGCAGTTATTTCTACGAGACCGAACCTACGTCAGGGGAATGGCTCAAGGAACAGATCCCTTCTCTAGAGGAACTTACCGTATATGGAGCCTCGCTATTCCCATTCTCTACCTGGATTAGCCATTACAACCTACAGTGGCTTGCAGGCGATTTGGTCGCTGGCATCACGATCGGTGCTGTCGTTGTCCCGCAAGGGATGGCTTATGCCATTCTCGCCAACTTGGAGCCCCAGTTTGGGCTCTACTCATCTTTCGTAGGGGCGTTGATCTACTGGATATTTGGCACATCAAAAGATATTTCGATCGGTCCAGTTGCTGTACTTTCCACCGTTGTCGGCAATGTTGTTCAAGATATTCAGACTTCAGGCCAAGATGTACCAGCTCATGTCATTGCGTCAGCCTTGTCTATCATCGCAGGATGTATTGTCCTCGTCATCGGATTGCTCAGATGTGGGTGGATAGTCGACCTTATCTCCATCACTTCACTCTCAGCTTTCATGACCGGCTCCGCCATTACCATCTGTGTCGGCCAGCTACCCGCGCTTCTTGGCTTGTCGGGGTTCTCGAATCGCGAGTCACCCTATCAAGTCTTCGGAAATACGATCAGGCATCTTGGAGACGCAAGCTTCGATGCCGTCGTCGGCCTTTCCGCCCTATCTATTCTATATCTTATTCGCCTGAGCTTTACAGCTGCTGCGGAGCGATACCAGAAACATAAGAGGGTCTTATTCTTCGCCAACACGATGCGGACCGTTTTTGTTATCTTGGTATACACAATGATCAGTTGGGTCATCAACATGCATAGACGAGAGGACCCTCTCTTTAAGATCCTAGGAGCTATTCCAAAAGGTACGCTTTGAGTCTCGTGATAGGTTAGAACAGAACACTAATAACATACAGGATTCCAGAATGTCGGCGTACCCAAGATTACATCGGAACTCATCTCAGATTTTGGCCCGTACTTACCTGCCACCGTCATCGTCTTGCTTGTTGAGCACATCGCAATCTCCAAGTCTTTTGGGCGAGTCAACAACTATACGATCGATCCCTCACAAGAAATGGTTGCGATCGGGATGGCCAACCTCATTGGGCCGTTTCTCGGCGCATACCCGTCTACAGGATCCTTTAGTCGTACTGCGATTCAGTCAAAGGCTGGCGTACGGACACCTGCCGCCGGCATCATCACTGGACTGGTCGTCCTGCTTGCGACTTATCTTTTAACTGCTGTCTTCTTCTACATTCCGAGTGCCGCTCTTGCGGCTGTTATCGTTCACGCAGTTGGGGATCTTGTCACACCACCGAATACCATTTACCAGTTCTGGAGAGTTTCTCCGGTTGAAGTATTCATCTTCTTTACCGGGGTGATTGTCAGCATCTTTGGCCAGATCGAGGAAGGTTTATATGCTACTGTGCTTCTGTCTGGAGCCGTGCTCATCTATCGAATTCTCAAAGCCAACGGTCGATTTTTGGGCAAGGTCAAGGTTCACTCAGTCATCGGTGATCACATAATTGGTGACGACCATCGAAAAGTCGTAGGGGAATATGGTACAATCGAGGATCCCGAATCTTCGGCAAGAAATGTCTTTCTACCGCTTGACCATGGTGATGGCTCTAATCCGGAAGTCGAAGTCGATCATCCTTACCCTGGTATCTTCATCTACCGTTTCTCTGAAGGCTTCAACTACCCGAACGCGAACTCGGCATTGGACTATCTCACAGAGTTCATACAATCCAAGACACAACGAAGCAGTCCTGAGGCCTTTGAACGACCAGGAGACAGACCATGGAACAACCCGGGACCGAGGAAGTCTGCAAAACGGCCCGCGGATGCTGACTCGGATTCTGGACTACCGACGCTGAAGGCAGTTGTTATGGACTTTAGTTCCGTCAACAATGTCGATATCACCTCCATCCAACGACTAATCGATATACGGAATCAACTCGATTCTTACGCCGCTCCTGACGGGGTGGATTGGCATTTTGCCTGCATCAATAATCGATGGACCAAGCGAGCCCTTGTATCCGCAGGATTCGGAATCCCATATAAGCCCGACGAGGAGGGGACTCATCGGAGATGGAAATCGATATTCAGCGTTGCCGAGATCGGAGGGAAGGACTCGGCTGCAGCACTGGCGCAGGAGATAGGCTTCCATGGTTTTGCATCGAAACACACAAACATGGCAGATGAAGAACCCCTGATTGGTGGTCTCTCATATGTTCAATCATATGGATCCATGTCATCCGGGGAGTTGGAAAAGCAGAGGCGGAAAGGGGCTGCGGTTCACGGCCTGGACAGGCCGCTGTTTCACGTAGACTTGACGAGTGCGTTGCAGAGTGCAGTTGCCAACGTGGAAGAAAGACATGGTTTTAGCGACAGCGTATGATTAAGGGCTTGTTTGAAACATGAGGCATCCTCGCATTGTTATCGGCGTTTTGATATTGCGTACTAATCATAGAGAGGTGCATTTAGCGAGTGAGCGTGAGCATTATGAAATATAGACCTTATGAATTGATTATGAAATAGAAACTCGAATCAATGATTCATAGTAGTATAATGTGCTGGAGCTGATGGATCTAAGCTATACATGTGCAAGACTCTTAGTTTGACGCAACTTTACATGCCCGCCACAAGACCAACATAGATAAAGATATTAAGAGTGCGTGAAACGGGGTTTACCGGTGGGCAACATTTGACGCTCAAGACTCCCCCTCGACCCTAATAATGCTCATTCCCTCCACTTCTTTCCCCTAGCTTGCAACAGCATGGTCGGCATTATCGAAGTTCCGACCAGTAATGCAGTGATGATGCCGCTGCTCACATAGAACCCAGTATTGCGAAGCATTTCCGGGATCCTGGACTATGTTAGTCTTTATCTGTCTCAAAAGTTCAGGTTCTATCGCAACTGCTTACCAGAACGGGCCGATGAAACCCCAAGTTTGTCGGACGAAGGTAATGAAGACGCCGATAGCCGCTGATTCGGAAGGATAGCAGTCGACGGCGTAGGTGATCATGATGGTGGTTACAACCTGATTTCCTACAGCCGCAATGGCAGCACCGATGATGGGAGTGATGTTCCATTTGCTGCCAGACTTGGCAATCTGGATAAAAAAGACAACCACACCGCAAATAACGAGCAGGTAGCCAAAGTAGCTTAACCACAGTCGATACTCCGGGCCAGGCTTACGGACTCGTCGCTCACGGCGCCACATCCATTGGTCCGACAAGAAACCACCGCCCAACTCACCAATCAGGGTACCAAGTATAATGGCAATGTATTGAAGACCAACTTGCTCATTGTTGAAGCCATATGTCTCCGGGAAGATCTGCGGGATCTCAAACGTGGTTGCCACGCTACCCCAGAGGAAGGCCATGGAATAAGTTACGGCAGGGATGACAACATTACGTCGGGTGATGAGACCCAGAGGCGCGATGAAGTCGACAAGCTTGATAGGGGTCGGGTCGATTCGGCGAAACGCGAAGTAACTCGACTTCGTTGGTGTTACGTTGTTGCCTGGAACATGCCTAGTCTCTAAACCGAGGAAGAAGAACAGAATGAACTGGACAGCGTTGATCTGAAGACTCGGTTAGTACATTGTACATGGGCAGATCAAGACATTTTGAGGAGTAGGGAGCTCACTATGGCCAGAATCCAATAAGTCCAGCGATATCCAACTCTCACAGTGACAAAGCCAAAGATGAAGGGGGCAAATGGAACACCCAAAGTCACCATGGTCGTCCAGATACCCATGTATCTCCCCCTATCCTTTTTGGCGAAGGACTCGGCTACGACAGCACTCCCAAGTGACGCGGCAGGCGAGATGAACCACGCCGTGATGGCTCGGCATAGTCCCATGGTGCCGTACGACGGGGACTTTGCGCAGCCAATGTTACCGACCAGGCTGCCGATGAGGGAGATAAGAAAGATAGGACGGCGGCCGTACGTCTGCCCAAGTGGTCTCCAAAACAACGGTGCTACTCCAAGAACGACGATGAAGAGCGACACGAGATAGCTAGCGCGCTGGACACTAATGTTAAACTCGTCGGCAATATCGACAAACCCCGACTGAATCGCCGAAGCAGAGAATGTTGACATCATGGAGTGGAAGGCCACGATGAGTAGGTTGACCAGCCTCTGTGGGTATGGAAGATGAATCAGATACTCATCTCGTTCAAGTGCTCTATGGGTTCAAGAAAATACCTTCCATTTCGGATGGTCGAAAGTCTCAACATTGTCTTCGGCATTTCTCAGATAGACTGAGTTGTTCTCATCCTGTTGATACAGACATCAGTACAATAAGATTCAGGTTCAAGGATTTGTCAGTTACCACTAACATGTTCTATCGTTGGTTTCGTCATGATCTTTACGTCTCGAGGCAAAAATCGTTATTGATCTAACGTCCTGTAACTACCAGACAATTAGAGCTGCTGGTGTGAGGAGCTACGATCGAGCAAGACTTCAACTGAGACTCTTTATAAGACAAGATACCTACGAGTCAACACCTTTAACGTCATATTGCAACAAACAGTTGAAGCATGTACCGGTATTCTCTCGGCAATTTACTGACCAGTCGGAAGGTGATAAGCCGGTGGTAGGAGAAGTATTAAGCATGGGTAGATCAATTTATCTGGGGAAATGGACCCTCCCCCAGACTCTTACCCCAGGGCTACGTAATCGTACGGATATATCGGCATCTTGCTGGCAAGAGATATGTCATGGGCTTTTAATACTGCTCTAGCATAAAACATGCTAGCCAGACATTAGGGGTGATAAACTAGCCGGGATAATTGCTCCCAGGGGCTCAGAAAAGTGAGAAGATGTATCAGGTGTGCCATCTACGGCCGCACACATCTAGTTATTGTAATGCGACGAGCATTCAGACATTGCGTAAGCATTAGAATATGGCGGTTTAGATGGATTCAAAAATATCTTCTTCAATGCAGCTGAATGGTCTCTCAAGGTTATTTCACAATAGTGATGTCACGGACTTGTTATTTCTTCAGATGCCTTGTCATAACCGTAACTGGCTATTTCCTTATATCACTAAATTCGCTAGGTCTAATTCTCCCCTTCCCATTGGAAATTCTGACTTTTGCCTGGGATGAGTGGTCTGAGAGCCATGCCATAATCTCCTCCATTGGGCATCCTTAATAAAGTGTGAATATGGAATCTCTGCGGATCCTTATTAGTTAGGAATACTCCCGAGTGATGATCGAACTCGATAATGATTACAGGGCTTTGAAGACGATAGTAAAATGCGTCGTCATCATTAAACCCGCCGATCCAGCAAAAATACGTTTCATGATACCAAGAGCGGATATGTGATAGGCGACGTCTGCGTGACTGCTCGGGGAGATATAGCAGGTATTGAGACACAATTTGTGTAACGAGATCTTGCTGTTCTTGTGGTAGCCCAGACACAATAACACCCTCGTACGGGACGACTCGGTTGTCGCGGTATGCTCCGCAGAGGTGTCGCTGGTCATCGTGGTTCCAACGGCCTTGAGGCATAGCTGGGTCCCTCATCAGTCGGTAGATTTGCGCACGAGATTGGACTTCCTCAGGAAGGCTTTGCATTAGCTGGAGCCCCAAACTCTCTTCGCGCTTCATAATCTGCGTGCCACTGAATTGACCATGGTCAATAATATTCGGCTCGGCGCCAGTGAACCACGGCGAAAGAATCATCTGCCTTTTATAGAAGAACGCATTAAGGCAGAGGTGGTGGCCATAGAATGAGAACCCCCAAGCATGTTCCGGAGAGGGTTCTCCGAAAATAACAAAGTTATATGAGAACTCATTCATAATGGTAGGAACTTGGATAAGATCGCCTAGAAAACCATTGATACGCATTGCTGCAACGGCCTTTTCGTAACCTTCTGGGGATAGTGAAGACTTTAGGAGTTCCATGACTGCTTCGCGGAGGTCTTGGTTTATCTCATCGAGGCGAATACCCTTCGAACTTAGTAGAAATTCTGGATTCGACCAAGTCCTCCATTCCGGGGAATCAATGTGATAGTGAGACCTTGCCTTTTGCTCTGGGGTCATTTTGGAGATGGCTAAGTTGGCAGTTTCGACGATTTTTTCAATTGGCACACCGTCATCTTCAAGTTTGTACAGGTCTCCCCGGATGTTGCCTAGGTAGTTATCAATTAGTATATCCAGTCCTTTCTCAGCAATCACGATTTATTACTAACCGTCATTTGACACGCCCTTAAAAGGCTCAGTTAAAAGCTCTCTCCAATGTAAATATAGCCCGTGGAGCCAAGGGGGATTGCCGTTCTTCTTGAAGGCCTCGGCATATTCGGCGGCATCTTGATTGCGCATGGAAGTGAATC